>QLSS01000438.1:26521-82360 GCA_024372645.1 Trichomalopsis sarcophagae
GATAAATTTAATAATTGTATTAAGCGCACATAAAATTAAACTAGATGAACAAACAGGAGAACTTTCGTTATGACAAGTCTTTAGTAATTGGCGGTCCAGCGGTTGACGGCATATAACAAGCCGACCGATGTATAGGACAAGGAGCTCCTGGTAAATCTCGACCAAGTGCCATTCGTAGAAAGGGAAATCAAAACATTCCTGAAGGCGCTCGTTCATATACCGGTAGTCAGCCCAGAAAGCGCNATTTAATAATTGTATTAAGCGCACATAAAATTAAACTAGATGAAAAAACAGAACTGTTGTTATAACAAGTCTTTAGTAATTGGCGGTCCAGCGGTTGACGGCATATAACAAGCCGACCGATGTATAGAACAAGGAGCTCCTGGTAAATTTCGACCTCCACAGAAAAGCCTTCTGCGGATACGAAATGAAACTCTTCCGACAAAAACAGCCGATCCAAGTGCCAGTCGTAGAAGGAAAATCAAATCATTCCTGAAGGCGCTCGTTCATATACCGGTAGTCAGCCCGGAAAGCGCGCAAGGTGCTCCAATTAGCAAACTGCAAAAATAACAGGAACAATAGTAAATAAAAATTAGGATCGCACGAAAACAAAATGATAATTACAAANCGGTCCAGCGGTTGACGGCATATAACAAGCTGACCGACGTATAGAACAAGGAGCTTCTGGTAAATTTCGACCTCCACAGAAAAGCCTTCTGCGGATACGAAATGAAACTCTTCCGACAAAAACAGCCGATCCAAGTGCCAGTCGTAGAAGGAAAATCAAATCATTCCTGAAGGCGCTCGTTCATATACCGGTAGTCAGCCCGGAAAGCGTGCAAAGTGCTCCAATTAGCAAACTGCAAAAATAACAGGAACAATAGTAAATAAAAATTAGGATCGCACGAAAACAAAATGATAATTACAAAATAAAATAAATTGTACTTACATTTACACGTTCCCATCTTCCACCGGGACAAAACCTCTTGTAACGACGAACCATTGTAGGAATAATTTAACGAACGAATGTGAGCACGATTCGAACAATGTACGAGCAAAGAATGTCACGAAGCGCGAAAATCAGATGTGGGAAATGAAATTCCTGACCTCAGTATAAAAAAAGAGAATATTCTTCAGGAGCGTACGTATTAATTCGACTAATGCGGGACAAATAAACTTAAGAAAATATTATAGCACTTATTACCGAAAATAATAGTTTATAGCGAATTTAAGTTTTGCAATAATTAGTTTATCATTGACGGAGTTACATTAATTGGAAATTTTGTGACTATATACAGTTAGAGCATGCTTAATTATAAGCAAAACATTACTTTGCAAAACATTACTTATAAATAAGCTTATAAGTAATGTTTTGCAACTTTCATTGTTAGACGTATTTCGAGACCCTAAACTGCGGTAAAGTACGAGATACCAAAAATTTTTAATAGTTTACGAGTTTCAGGTAATTGTTGTTAAATTGTCAATTAAGCATAATTGCGATAAATACATTAACTATCGATACCGTTAAAGCCTATAAAAATCATTAAGATATATGGAAGATTAAAAATTTCCAAGATTTTAAATCGACAATATACATACCTGTACATGATTAGTATAAACACACATACATGAAAATTAATACGACATATACAAGAGATACAACTTTTAAATCCAAAGTCGCAACGCACACGGAAATGAAGCGGAAGGGGAAAGTGCATTGCCCGGCGAAATGCTGACCTAGCATTTAGCCGCCGCACATTCGAGTCACATCGGTTCAGTTTACGTCCACATCACGTATACGTAGTATCAATATGACAAACAAAATCTTTGAAAAAAAAAGTAGTAGAAATGGCCAAGAAAATACTCGATAAAGCCATCGAACAACTTGAAAGAGCACAAAGGGCAGTTACAACCGCGCGAGAAAACTACTGCCAATCAGTAGAACATTATCGCTTAAGTGATAGTAAAAGTGAATCCGAAAAAAATTCAGTGCCGTCAACCATTAGTGCAGTAGCTGCAGAGTGGGATATAAATGAACAGGCACCCGAAGTACAAGAAAAGCAAGTACAAACGGACGTAGGAACAATTCCGATGAAAACTGGCGTTCCTATTACTACCAAATCATCAGTGGTGATAAAGAAAGACACACGCATGGAGCGAACAGAGTAAGTCGAAGCAGTAACCTGCTTTAAACTCCCAATGCATACGCAGGAGGAAAAGCGCGGACATCAACCGAGTCCGGCCGCCCACACTAGCATAGGCAGGTACGTTGAACTTGAAGTCGAAGTGTCGCGGGAGTATGACAGTCAGCCCACTCCGCAGAGTCCGCCGAATTAACCTGCACAGGCGCGTGCAGTAGAGAATTAAGTTCCTCTGCGTCCGCGTAGACATACCAATGCAGGCGAGAGCGCGGAAGGGGACGAGTCGAGGGGACAGACAGTCCGCTGCGTCCGCGAGTAAACACAGGCGCGAGCGAGTGTGTGGAAGGGGACAAACTGCAGGAGAGCAATACACCGCCGTATCCAGCGACTCCAACGCGTCCACCAACTTCGTCCTGCCTGCAAAGTCCGCCGAGCCTGAAGACTCCAAATAAAACACCGGAGTAGGTGAGAGCGCGGAGGGGGACGAGTCGCGGAAGAGAGACAACAGGCCATGTCCGCGAGTAGACCCAGGTGCGAGCGAGTGTGTGGAAGGGGACAACTTACAGGAGAGCGATACACCGCCGTGTCCGGAAACCCCGCCGCGTCCACCGAAACAGCTGATTCCACCGACTACGCCATATCCACCGTGTCCACCTAGTCAGCGCAAAGAATCAACAACAAAGATTACCAATAAAAAAAGATCTCAACATCAGAAAATAGAGTCGACGCGTTACGAAGGAGAACATTTAAAAAAAAAATCAAAAATAGAAACCGAAGAGGAAAAGGAAAAGAGAAGAGATAAAGACAGGTTTAGAAAACGGAAGTAGAGAATAAAACTAAAGGAAGAAGCATTAGTGTCGAAAGCCAGAGTTCCCTTGAATAGACTGGAAGTCACTACACAACACTCAACAATCCCACAGCCCCCATTATTTACGAGTCGTACGGGGTTCAAAGATGACTGCTGGTACAAGGGAACTGAACATCAAGAATCAAGTTGGTTACTTTGTGTAGTTTGTCATGCTAACTGGGCAAACGGCAAGTGTGTCCAAAGGATACCATACGAGTGTAGGATTTGTAAATTAAAGAGAATAATGTAAAAGACATTAAAAATTAGTGATACGGATTCTATTTAAGTAAAAAGTTTTTGTTGATAGTTTACTGGAAAATTTCATGTGACTAAACATGGGACATCATTATTCTTACGCCGCTTCCAATGCCGAGGACAGCAATATTCTGGGGGGGGGGGGAGGTGTAATGTCCCACGTTTACACACCTTAGCAATTACGAAT
The DNA here is from genome assembly GCA_024372645.1 of Trichomalopsis sarcophagae. NCBI lineage: Eukaryota > Metazoa > Arthropoda > Insecta > Hymenoptera > Pteromalidae > Trichomalopsis > Trichomalopsis sarcophagae. Next base: position 29,952 of record QLSS01000438.1, read on the forward strand.
AAATATATATATACACACACATACATCGTCTGTAGGACTGCATTCGTGTACCCATAGAGACGACGTATAGTAAACCGATTGCAACAGCACAAAACCAATCGCTGAACATCGGAGCGAGTGCTTTGACCTACGAGTCAGCGTTTCTTATACGCGAGTACTACTGACTTACTTTTGTACATCGCCGTTGCACGTCAGGTGTTGATTGGTCGATCGTTGCCGCGTTTCACGTAATTTCACAACTCCTTGAATCGTCACCGAGGCTTTAAAAAGCCAGAAACAATCCACGGATCGCCTTTTGTATAATTAACTTGTCGTCGTGTAGCTGTACCCGGTTAGCGAGTACGAGTTCTATACCTTGGTACGCATCGCCTATTGAGTGCATAGAAAACACTCAAACTCTGTGTACAAGTTATAGTAGAACTCCTTGTTTTCTGATTTGAGAATCTGCATCGTGCAACAAGCGAAGGGCCCGTCGATAGCAGACCGGCGTTAGTGGGAAACCATAGAGCAAATTAGATTTAGCGTACATAAACCTGCCACGAGTAATCGTGTAGAGTAAGATCAATTAGCATCTGTCGTACCACGAAGGGCTATCCAATTCAGGTCACATATCCGAAAGAATATAATGTAAGTTAAGTTTTATTTTATCAACATCAAAGTAACAATAAGATATCAACGCACAAGTAATAACATCCTCTAAGAAACTGTGTTGTCTACTGAGTTCTGGATTGTCCCCAATAAAACAAAGATAACAATTTAATCAGTTTCTACTATTATTATTCTATTAATTAAGAGTGATCCATATAATAACCTATATCCTAAAGAAGTAAACACAAAGATAATCAAGTGCCTATAAAACCAATAGTAAGAAATGTAAGAACCTCAGGACAAGCACAACATCCGCGTGTAAGTATAAAAGCGGACTCAGCATCGTCCACCAAAAGCGGACAGCCTACAGTCCGCGCACGAGAGTGTCCGCGCATGTCCCACTAACGCGAGAGTCTCGCGTCCACTTGTGCAATTAGATATACATTGTATATCTATATATCTAGTCAATCCATTCAACTTAAGTATTTCTAGTAACAATAAAGTTCTCTAGCTTATACTAGTTCTCGCGAATAAATAATTATTTGTAAAACGCGCGCAGCCCGTATCCCTATCAAATACGGTCTTTACACTTGCACCGCTTGCCTTCCTTTGATGTGCCGAGGTGTTGTTTAAATGAGTAATTCGTAGCAGAGTATAAGCGCTTTGGTTTCAGGTTTTGTATTTGCTTCGCTCGTCTTCCTTTGATGTGCCGAAATGTTGTTTGAATAAATTATTGCCTTTCGGGAGCATGGAGTAGCAAGGTTTAAGCGGTTCGGTTTCAGGTTTTATTTTTGCTCCGCTTGCCTTCCTTTGATGTGACAAGGTGTTGTTAAAAGAAATATTTAATCTTGAGAAGCATATAGAATCTGGGTTTAAGCGCTTTAGTTTTAGATAATATCCTCACTCTGCTTACTTTTCTTCAATGTGCTGAGGATTTTTGAAAATAAATAATTACCCTTGGGGATCATGAAGTACCTGGATTATACCGCTTTGTTTTAAGGATTTATCCTTGCTCTGCTCGTCTTTCTTTGATGTGCCAAAATGTTGTTTAAATATATTATTATATTTTGGATGCATGGGGTAGCTGGGTTTAAGCGCTTTCATTTAAGGTTTCGTCCTTGCTCCGCTCGTCATCCTTTAATGTGCCGAAATGCTGTTTAAATAAATTATTACCTTTTGGGAACATGGAGTTGCAAGGTTTAAGCGGTTTGGTTTCAGGTTTTATTCTCGCTCCGCTTGCCTTTGTAAAGACCGTATTTACAAATAATTATTTATTCGCGAGAACTAGTATAAGCTCGAGAGCTTTATTGATACTAGAGATACTTAAGTTGAATGGATGGACTAGATATATAAGTATACAATGTATATCTAATTGCACAAGTGTCCGCGCATGTCCCACTAACGCGACAGTCTCGCGTCCACTTGTGCAATTAGATATACATTGTATACTTATATATCTAGTCCATCCATTCAACTTAAGTATCTCTAGTATCAATAAAGCTCTCGAGCTTATACTAGTTCTCGCGAATAAATAATTATTTGTAAATACGGTCTTTACAAAGGCAAGCGGAGCGAGAATAAAACCTGAAACCAAACCGCTTAAACCTTGCAACTCCATGTTCCCAAAAGGTAATAATTTATTTAAACAGCATTTCGGCACATTAAAGGATGACGAGCGGAGCAAGGACGAAACCTTAAATGAAAGCGCTTAAACCCAGCTACCCCATGCATCCAAAATATAATAATATATTTAAACAACATTTTGGCACATCAAAGAAAGACGAGCAGAGCAAGGATAAATCCTTAAAACAAAGCGGTATAATCCAGGTACTTCATGATCCCCAAGGGTAATTATTTATTTTCAAAAATCCTCAGCACATTGAAGAAAAGTAAGCAGAGTGAGGATATTATCTAAAACTAAAGCGCTTAAACCCAGATTCTATATGCTTCTCAAGATTAAATATTTCTTTTAACAACACCTTGTCACATCAAAGGAAGGCAAGCGGAGCAAAAATAAAACCTGAAACCGAACCGCTTAAACCTTGCTACTCCATGCTCCCGAAAGGCAATAATTTATTCAAACAACATTTCGGCACATCAAAGGAAGACGAGCGAAGCAAATACAAAACCTGAAACCAAAGCGCTTATACTCTGCTACGAATTACTCATTTAAACAACACCTCGGCACATCAAAGGAAGGCAAGCGGTGCAAGTGTAAAGACCGTATTTGATAGGGATACGGGCTGCGCGCGTTTTACAAATAATTATTTATTCGCGAGAACTAGTATAAGCTAGAGAACTTTATTGTTACTAGAAATACTTAAGTTGAATGGATTGACTAGATATATAGATATACAATGTATATCTAATTGCACAAGTGGACGCGAGACTCTCGCGTTAGTGGGACATGCGCGGACACTCTCGTGCGCGGACTGTAGGCTGTCCGCTTTTGGTGGACGATGCTGAGTCCACTTTTATACTTACGCGCAGACATTGTGCTTGTCCTGAAGTTCTTATCTTTGTGACTATTAAAGTTATAGGCACTTGATTATCCTTCTATTTACTTCTTTAGGATATAGGTTATTATATGGATCACTCTTAATTAATAGAATAATAATAGTAGAAACTGATTAAATTGTTATCTTTGTTTTATTGGGGACAATCCAGAACTCAGTAGACAACACAGTTTCTTAGAGGATGTTATTACTTGTGCGTTGATATCTTATTGTTACTTTGATGTTGATAAAATAAAACTTAACTTACATTATATTCTTTCGGATATGTGACCTGAATTGGATAGCCCTTCGTGGTACGACAGATGCTAATTGATCTTACTCTACACGATTACTCGTGGCAGGTTTATGTACGCTAAATCTAATTTGCTCTATGGTTTCCCACTAACGCCGGTCTGCTATCGACGGGCCCTTCGCTTGTTGCACGATGCAGATTCTCAAATCAGAAAACAAGGAGTTCTACTATAACTTGTACACAGAGTTTGAGTGTTTTCTATGCACTCAATAGGCGATGCGTACCAAGGTATAGAACTCGTACTCGCTAACCGGGTACAGCTACACGACGACAAGTTAATTATACAAAAGGCGCTCCGTGGATTGTTTCTGGCTTTTTAAAGCCTCGGTGACGATTCAAGGAGTTGTGAAATTACGTGAAACGCGGCAACGATCGACCAATCAACGCCTGACGTGCAACGACTATGTACAACAGTAAGTCATTAATACGCGCATATAAGAAATGCTGACTCGTAGGTCAAGCACTCGCTTCGATGTCCAGCGATCAGTTTCGCAATGTCGTAATCGATTTTGGTATACGTCGTCTGTATGAGTACACGAATGCAGTCGTACAGGTGATGTATGTGTATGTATATATATATATATACACACACATACATCACCGAATATATATATATATATATATATATATATATATATATTCGTTAATGCTAAGGTGTATAATCGTGGGACATTATACCTCCCCTCCCAGAATATTGCTGTCCTCGGCAATGGAACCGGCGTAAGAATAAAAATGTCCCATGTTTTGTCACATGAAATATTTCGGTGAATACTATCAACAAAAACTTTTTAATTAAATAGAATCCGTATCATTAATTTTTAATGTCTTTTCGTTATTCTCTTTAATTTACAAATCCTACACTCGTATGGTATCCTTTGGACACACTTGCCGTTTGCCCAGTTAGCATGACAAACTACACAAAGTAACCAACTTGATTCTTGATGTTCAGTTCCCTTGTACCAGCAGTCATCTTTGAACCCCGTACAACTCGTAAATAATGGGGGCTGTGGGATTGTTGAGTGTTGTGTAGTGACTTCCAGTCTATTCAAGGGAACTCTGGCTTTCGAAACTAATGCTTCTTCCTTTAGTTTTATTCTCTACTTCCGTTTTCTAAACCTGTCTTTATCTCTTCTCTTTTCCTTTTCCTCTTCGGTTTCTATTTTTGATTTTTTTTTTAAATGTTCTCCTTCGCAACGCGTCGGTTCTAGTTTCTGATGTTGAGATGTTTTTTTATTGGTAATTTTTGTTGTTGATTCTTTGTGCTGACTAGGCGGACACGGTAGATATGGCGTAGTCGGCTGAATCAGCTGTTTCGGTGGACGCGGCGGGGTCGCCGGACACGGCGGTATATCGCTCTCCCGTAAGTTGTCCCCTTCCATGCACTCGCTCGCGCCTGGGTCTACATGCGGACGCAGCGGACTGTCTCTCTCCCTCGACTCGTCCCTTTCCGCGCTCCCGTCTGCATTGGTGTGTGTACGCGGACGCAGCAGAACATCGTTCTCCTGTGCAGGTGAATTCGGCGGACTGTCACACTACCGCGACACTTCGTCTTCAACGTACCTGCCTATGCTAGTGTGGGCGGTCGGACTCGATTGATGTCCGCGCTTTTCCTCCTGGGTATGCATTGAGAGGTCAAAACGGGTTACTGCTTCGGCGGACTCTGTTCGCTGCATGCATGTGTCTCTCGTTATCACCACTGATGATTTGGTAGTAATGGGAACGCCAATTTTCAGCGGAATTGTTCCTATGTCCGTTTGTACTTGCTTTTCTTGTACTTCGGGTGCCTGTTCATTTATATCCCACTCTGCAGCTACTGCACTAATGGTTGACGGCACTGAATTTTTTTCGGATTCACTTTTACTATCATTTAAGCGATAATGTTCTACTGCTTGCCAGTAGTTTTCTCGCGCGGTTGTAACTGCCCTTTGTGCTCTTTCAAGTTGTTCGATGGCTTTATCGAGTATTTTCTTGGCCATTTCTACTACTTCTTTTTCAAAGATTTTGTTTGTCATTTTGATACAATTGTTTTGTTGAGGGCAGGATAGGTTGAGTCAATAAAAAACACACAAGTTTCGCTTACGCTAAAACTATATTCTGGAAATATTATTCAAAGAGAAAAAGATAGGTTAACACAATAAGCGATCGCTCGAGATGCGCTTGGTCGAGACGACGCTTGAACACTGAAGACCGACAAACCCCCGCACTTCGTCTTATTTCTACCCTCAGCCAGGGTCCGGCGACTACCTGGCTCGGCTATACCTGGTCCGCTCCGTCCGTATGGGGAGCGGTTTTTTTTTACGGCCCTTCCGGGGTTTTTGCCCGGTCGCGATTATCGCTAAGCGTTTTATTGCTAGCGACCCCAAAATATAGCGCAAGTCTCGTCTAGATGGGTTTTCCGGACGGGTTTTTCCCATTATCCGTGAATTCACGTTCCAGGCACGCGCATACAATAAAATAATACAAAAAATCTTACAGCTAGCACATCTCAACAACGATGTATACGCGATGTGGACGTAGACTGAACCGATGTGACTCAAATGTGCGGCGGCTAAATGCTAGGTCAGCATTTCGCCGGGCAATACACTTTCCCCTTCGCTTCATTTCCGTGTGCGTTGCGACTTTGGATTTAAAAGTTGTGTCTCTTCTGTATGTCGTATTAAATTCGAGCGATGACAGCACTTACTGGTTTACCGACTTCTATTCTATAATCGATATCAGATTGTGCTCACATTCATTCATTAAATTATTGCTACAATGGTTGGACGTTGCAAGAGGTTTTGTCCCAGTGGAAGATGGGAACGTGGAAATGTAAGTACAATTTATTTTTATATGTAATTATCATTTTGTTTTCGTGCGATCCTAATTTTTATTTACTATTGTTCCTGTTATTTTTGCAGTTTGCTAATTGGAGCACCTTGCGCGCTTTCCAGGCTGACTACCGGTATATGAACAAGCGCCTTCAGGGATATTTTGATTTCCCTTTCTACGACTGGTACTTGGATCGGCTGTTTTTGTCGGAAGAGTTTCATTTCGTATCCGCAGAAGGCTTTTTCGTGGAGGACAAGATTTACCAAGAGCTCCTTGTCCTATACATCGGTCGGCTTGTTATATACCGTCAATCGTTGGACAGCCAATTACTAAGGACTTCACGTTATCCTAACGAAAGTTCTCCTGTTTGTTCGTCTAGTTTAATTTTATGTGCGCTTAATACAATTATTAAATTTATCTCTCCTCATATTTTAGAATTATTGTATGAATAAATCAATTTACTTATACTATATTTTGTTACAATAATTTTTCTTTAATCTATCCTTATATATAATAAAAAAAATTATAACTGAATAAAATGAAGCCGGAATATGTTAATAATAGGTTATCGAAAAATATAAATAATAAAAAATACTTGATCAGGAATCGTCTGCTCGGACACGTTTGGACGCCACAGTCGTCGGTAACAGTAAGACCAAACATCTGTCCGCACTCAGTTGCGTCTGTCTGTCGTGTAAGTATCCAATTCCGTCCGAACACACAAGCTAGAAGTTTCGTTAATACAACGAGCTTCCTTGGATTGGTAATGGTCTTACGTAGTCATTCAAGGAGTCGATGCTGGAAATTCTCCCTCTTTCTGTTAACTGTTGGTTTTATCCTGTTGCCTCTTGCACTTGATAGACTGCCAGCTGTGTACAATTTGGAATCTTCGCGGGTGGTATGTGTATGACTGTTTCTGCAGGGATAGACTGATGTGTGTTAAAATATGGCAAACGGTTTGCTTGGGATCATAGGCTAAGAGAGGTCTGGCTGTGGGCAGTTCAAAATTTTCATCCTTGGTGTTTTCAATTATCTTGGTCTTATTCCTGCGACTGAGGTTGCTTTTTGGGGCACAAAAGCTGCATCCTCTTTTAATGCATCCATACCTGTATACAATAATTATTAACGCCATTATAATTATTGGGCTTATAGCCGCCGAGGAAATGAATGACATATACATATATTTCTCTCTCTTTTGTGCAGCAATCTCCGTAAATTTATCTTCGATTTGCTGGAGCGTGATAGCATCCTCACTCTCCGCCCACTTACGAATTTGTTGTTAATCCGCGTTCGTAATATCCGGGACTTCGTTAAATGACTTATGGTACTATCAGTTGAAAATTTTAAGTCAAATTTGAGACCAGGATTGTACAGATAAGTCTCATGTGCTTCTATAACGTTTACGCCGTACAGTATGTTTTGGTTAGTGTGACCATAACACTGTCCACGTAGCGTAAATATACCTATCCTGTTTATTGTTTATTCGGCTTTGCGTTCGTCATTGCACATGATACGCATTTGGGTCGGTTTGATGACCGAATAAAGCCACTCATCGGTACTACGGAGCTTTTCCCAGTACGGCGTGGAGGTAGTTGATATAGCTAGTTTACACGTTCTTAGTGTAGCTTGAGTTGGTTGTGCAAGTAGTGCAAACTCACAGGGACTATTATCATTGTCGATGTTTAAAGGCAAGGATGGTGGGCACATAATTACTTTTTGATGCATTCTACATGTATCAATAAATACTTTTGTAGCTAATAAATAGTTTTGCATGTCGTGTGACACTATTAAGTGTGAATATTGCGGAACTGACGTTACGTAGGACGTCGCATTAGTCATGATTTCTTGAGGAATTGGTAGTGGATGTATCTTTTATTGTGAATATCTTGCCTTATCTGATAGTGGAAATCCCAGGATCAAAGCAGTTGCTCGTGTGTAAACAACAATGGATGTAAATACCCTCTCGCAGCTGTATCAATGGTGTTCACAAGAGTTTTATACGAGTTAATACTGTGCTCTAATGATTGGTCAAATTAGTATACCCATTTCAATAAAGTCTGGACAGTTGTTGAACGGTTAGCAAAATTATCAAATTGATTTGTCCTATTTGCTATCTTTAAAAATTGTAAGTGTTGTTCATGTAAAGTTCTTTGAGCGTGATCAAGTTTTTGATGTAGCGACTCTAGGTTAGATTTTACTATGTGGGTCTGGCTGGCCAATAAGGTGGACATGTTAGCTGTCCTCTCTTATAACCTGTCCACGTCCTGATTCAATTGATCTCTGTCCCCCGCATCCATAGTTCCAAAGAGCTGTCGGCTTGTCCAACCAATAAACTCTAGCGGAGCTCCTCGCTTAGATAAAGCGTGAGTGTATGAAATAAAGCTGTTGTCTGGGACAACTAATAAGGGTGCAAAGAATATGTGAAAGTCTTCTTGTAATGATTTTAATGTTTTCATTGCTAAGTCGCACTTATCAATTGAAATAAATACTTTGTATTCTTGTTTAATTAGCTGATCGTTGCAAGTAGTAATCATTTTAAACATTTGATTTTCTCTCCAAGTTATTGGATCATTCCACTTCGTGAAATCCAGGGTGACTACTATTTTCCATTTTACTCTCTCGATCTTCACCTCGCCCATATATTCATAATATATTCCTGGATTTTGCGTTAATGGTGTCAGCTTGTAATATGGTGGACTGTCCTGGTTCTTGCCTTGAGAGAATGGTACCCATGAGCGCATAAGGAGAGCCATCAGTGAAACTGTCCGAACCATCTTTCTGTAATGAAAGACAACGGAGTTTTACTGAGGGATTATTTAAAGAATTTCTCTAATTTATCCTTATGTTTAACTATTAATTTGCCATTTGTTGACTCGACTATCACATTATTATTATCTCTGATTTCTTTCACTATGAATGGGCCATTGTAATATTTATCTAATTTTCCATATCTATGCTCTTTGAGTACTCTTACTTCATCTCCTACTTCAATATTTAATGGTCTTGCTTTTCTGTCGTAATATTGTTTTTATACTGGGAATCAATGACGTTACCTCGAGCTATTGTTTGCATTTCTCGTAAGCATTCGGTCAGTTCTTGTGTATATGCATTATACGTTTCTAGCTCGTATTCGTACGGTAGCCTGTTTGGAGTTCTGGCTGACGTCTGTATACTAACTCAAACGAAGTATAACCTGTTGATGCATGTATTTATGTGTTGTACTCGTGCATAGCAAATGGTACGACTTTGTCCCAGTCCTGTTTGCTGGACGCTTTGTTTTTCAGGAAATCCGCCAAGACTGCATGGCTTCTTTCTAACGACCCGTTCGATTGCGGATGATAGGCTGTTGTTGTATTTAGCTTAAACTGATTAATCTCGGACAGTTCCGATAATAACTTATTTTGGAAGCTTTTGCCTCTATCACTCAATTGATTTTCCATACATCTTAATTCTAGCTTTATCACACTATATTGCAGTGTTGAATGCCGCTGTCAGTGTTTGTGGGGCTGTGTCTATGATTCCTGTTCGCCAACCGTCAGGAAGACCATTGACAAAGGACTCGAGCGCGACTAGCATAGTAGACTAACAGCCGCTATGGCGTTATTTATCAGAGCATTCAGACGTCCGTAAAATTTCTGGACATTCTCCCCCTTCCTCATTGACGCAGTTTGAATTTCGTTCAAGTAATATCCTTAAGATCTTGAAGGGGCAAAGCAGTCTCTGAGGTGTTTCTTAAGCTCAGCTAACGTTTGGAAAGTATTGCCTTCCAACGATTGTCTCGCCTTGCCCTTTAACCGTGATATCACGAACCTTATAAATTGAGGTTCTTGTTCTGCTGGGAGCAAGGTAAAACCATTGTCTACGTCTTGTATAAATTCTTTTAAATTTAAATTGGTTCCGTCATACTCCGGTATATGCATTACTGCTCTGGAAATGTTTTATGTCTGACTGGCTTCTATCACGCTGCGTGACACGTCCAGCAGTTATCGATCACGTTCCAATTGCTGGACACGGTAAAACTGATCGAGAGCTGCTATTCTCTGGCCGACGTCCGGCAAGGCCAGGATCTGCTCCTTAATTTGATTTAAGTCATCTGCCATCGTATTTACTTGTTTCGTTTTTATTTTCTTCCCAAAGGCAATAACGCTCACACTTAGCTACTCCATGATCCCCGAGAGAAATTATCCATTAAAACAACACCTCGGCACATCGAAGGTAGGCTAGAGGAGCGAGGTTACAAACTGAAACACATGCGCTTGAACCCAGCCACACTATTCCCCCCAAACGTAATAATTTATCACAACAACACCATGACACATCAAAGGAAGGCGATCGAAGCAAGGATCAAACCTAAAACCAAGGATCTCAAATCCAGCTACTCCATGGTCCCCAAGAGTAATTATATATTTTATAAACACCTTAGCACATTGAAAAAAAGCAAGCAGAGCGAGAATACAATCTAAAACCAAAGCGCTTAAACCTAGCTACTCCATGCTTCCAAAGGTAATAATATAATCAAAGCACACCTCGGCACTTAAAAGGAAGAAGAGCAGAGCGAGGATACAATCTAATACCAAAGCGCTTAAACCCAGCTACCCCATGCTCCCCATTGGCAACATTTATGTTAACAACACATCGGCACATCAAAGGTAGCTGAGCGAAGCGAGAATGAAACCTGAAACTGAAGCACTCAAACCCAGCTACTTCATTGCCTTGAGTGCTATTATTTATTTAAACATGATCTTGGCACATCAAAGGTAGGCGAGCGGAGCGAGAATAAATCCTGAAACCAAACCGCTTAAACCTTGCTGCTCCAGGCTCCCGTAAGGCATTAATTTATTCAAGCAACATTTCGGCACATCAAAGGAAAACGATCGTAGTGAGGATAAAACCTTAAACCAAAGCACTCAACCCTAGCTTCTCAATAATCCCCAAAGTTGATAATTTATTTAAACAACACCTCGGCACATGAAAGGAAGGCGAGCGGAGCATGGAAAATACCAGAAATTGAAGCACTCGAATCCAGCTACTTCATGATCCCCGAGGGTAATTATTTATTTAAACATCACCTCGGCAAATCGAAAGTAGGCGAGCGGAGCGAGAATAAATCCAGAAACCAAACCACTTAAACCTTGCTACTCCATGCTCCCGAGAGGCAATTATTTATTTAAACAAAATCTCGGCATATCGAAGGAAGGTGACCGGAGCGATGATAAAACCTGAAACCAAAGCGCTTAATTCCAGGTACCCCATGCTCCCCAAAGGTACCATTTTATTTTAACAACACCTCGGCACATTAAAGGAAGGAGAGCAGAGCGAGCATAAAATCTGAAACCACAGTGCTTAAACTCAGTTACCCCATGCCCCCCAAAGGCAATAATTTATTCAAGCAACATTTCGACACATCAAAGAAAGACAAGTAAAGCAAGGATAACATCCGATACCAAAGCGCTTAATCCTTGCAACTCCATACTCCCAAAAGGGAATAATTTATTCAAACAATTTTTTCATTCATATTTTTTCATTCGTTTTCGGTAAGATTCCATTGGTGTCTACTTAACACATTAACAGCATGAAAAATATCTGGTCGCGTTGCCCCTGCTAAATACAAAAGACTCACTATCACTTCTCTGTACGTTTCATTTCCTATGGTTTTATTCTGTTTTAAAGGATTTAATTCACACGATTCTTCTCGATCTTGTCTTTCTCTATTAGCGACTTGCATAGTTACCATCGGGATATGTTTTTGATACATTTCATCAAATCAAGTGGCACGGTAGCGCCACGAAGGCGAGTTTGAGAAGCCTGCGGCGACCGCGACACTGTTTGCTTCTATATTGGGTTCTCGAATTTTCAATTTAATAATAACAAATATTTACATTATTGTATGTGAATTTTTTTGGCGTATAATTAATTATATTCGTATGCTTAAACTATGATTTCTAATTGTTATATTGGCAAAAAAGCATCTTTTTTACAATAAGCGAGTATGTCTCAACAAAAATGCTCAAATCCGTTTCGGGATTTTCTTCAGCCCAACAATGTTCAGACCATGAAGTTAGCCGCACACGGCTAGTGTTAAGACCGTGAAATTAGCCGCATATATTGCTTTCCCACATACTTATACAGACCAGTAGGACTACAGGTTTGATTTCATTAATACATCATACGAGGACGGCGTCTAGGTGTATTGGGTGGCCGATGACGAGGTCTAGGTTGTTGGTACCGTGGCTTTTGGCGTCTAGGTGTAAAAATCATTCAAGGACAGTGTCTAGGTGTATAGGGTAGCCGATGACGAGGTCTAGGTGGTTCGCACCGTTATCACAGAACAATCAGTGGTTTCATTTTAGTGATGAAAATGTTAATAAATAACCATGGCCAAAGGGTGCTAAAAATGCTTATATTTTATTTATAGAAAAAATATGAAATACTCATAAAAATTTACTAAAAAGGACTGAAATCTCTAAAAAAAAATAACTTTTAAAAAAGTAAAAGGTTAGGCGAGTTTGATGTATTCCGCGAAATTACAGATAAAATAGAACTGAGATCAATTAAACAAAGTCAAGTTGCTAATATTTAATCATTACGAAGCAAAAAATTATTTTTTTTAAGGGCTTATTCAACTGAAAATTAAGATATATAATGATCAATTTGGAATAACTCTCAAGATACTTAGTACGTAACTTGCGATGCCCGTTTCATTGTACTCATGGTGTTTGTATCGCGTTATAATACATAAAAAGAGAATTTTAGTTGCGTTCAACAACAAATAAATGTAACGGGCATGACAAGTTACGTAGTAAGTATCTTGAGAGTTGTTCCAAATTGATCATTATACATCTTAATTTTCAGTTGAATAAGCCCTTAAAAAAATAAAATAATTTTTTGCTTCGTAATGATTGAATATTAACAACTTGACTTTGTTTAATTGATCTCAGTTCTTTTTTATCTGTAATTTCGCGGAATACGTCAAACTCGTATAAGCTTTTACTTTTTTAAAAGTTAATTTTTTTTAGAGATTTAAGTTTAAGTAGAGTTTTGTTAATATATTTTTCTTGACTTAAAATTATTGTTTGTTTATTTCTATTTCGTTTAATTGAAACTCCGAGAAATTCTTGTGGCTCTCCTAAATCTGTCATTTCAAAAGCTTTTTGTAATTTACTTTTCACTTCATTATTTTTGCTCAATTTGTTACTAGCTATAAGTATGTCATCAACATATAATAAAAGAATTAAAAACTTATCGTTATTTCGCCACATGAATAAACAAGGTTCATTATAAAAACCTATGTCTAAAGTTAAACCTATGTCTAAAGCTACTTCAGTAAACTTTTGATTCCAACGTTTTTGACTAATACTTATACGGGCAGCCGGAATTTAAATTCGATGCATGTATGGAATTTAAAAATTTGTTCTTATGTGTGTGTAAGATTTTTTTAATATTTTTATCTTTGACAGTTGCGAAATAAATACTTTCCTATTCTATTATTATCGATTCTTTCTAAATTGATGAAGGAGAAAGGATGTGAAGATGGAATGGGTTGAATAAGAAAAATAATATTTCAAAAAAACTTATATTTATTCAAAGTTACTTATATCTAATAATACATGTTTTTTTTATATTTTTACTAGATGCGCATCATAAAAGCAATACAAAAAAAGTAAATGTAGTAATGAGTAATGTTTTCCCCTTATCTAATGACTCATTGCGCCTTCATTCAAACTATAAACTTATATTTAAAATGCTAAAGTGGTAAGAAGTCTCTTACAAAAAGTAATTAAAAAATGATAAATATAAAGCAAATACATAGATAGAATCTTAAAAATGGATGAGTATATACTATAGTCTAGTTACACAGTAGATAAATGAAAATCTTAAAGAATAATCGCAGTAATTATATAAATAATACTTAACATAGATAGAATCTTAAAAATTATTGAGCTTATAAAAATGGACGTACTCATGTACTATATATAGTCTAGTCAAACAGTAGACATAAAAATTCTTGAAAAAAATCGCAGTTATTCAAATAAAATCAACTTACATATTAGTATTAAAAATGATTAAACATATAAAACGAAAAGAAAATTGAAATTGGTCGTCTAAAACGATCTGATCTTAATGATGGGCAGCCAACGTCCTCAAGATTCTTGATCTCCTCGAAGTAGGGCTGTAGCCACTTTACCTTCTGTTCACCCTTTACCCAAATGATTAGTGAGTTACCCTCAGCTAATTCCTTTATTTTTTGTACTACAGCATCAATTTTATCATACGATACAATACCGTCTGACCAATTTAGACCATGAAAATAATGCTGTAGGTACAAGTTTTCAGATTTAGATTTAGAAAGTAACAAACTCCAATCATAAGGAGGCTTGAAAAGAGCTACTTTTGGAACAGGAGACTCTTCATAAGGATTGATGTAGGCCAGTTCTTTCAAGATGAAATCTCCCTCAACACCTTTGAAACCCTGTACATCAATCACAAGTTCCATTTCTATAAAGAATAATGAATATAATATATAATGAATGTAGAATATCTAAGTGCATAAGTCTCAATGTGAAAAAATTTTATAAGTATAGAAGTATAAAAGTAACTTTAAAATTATGCATGCGATATAAGTATATTATAAACATCTATAAGTCCCAATGTATAGCTAAAATTTCATAAGTGTAGAAGTATAAAGGGTACTTTAAAAAAAGATATATGAGCATATTATGAAAATGTATAAGTCTCAATGTGAAAAAATTTTACAAGTGTAGAAGTATAAGTGTTACTATGAAATAATACATACTATATGAGTATATTATAAGAGTATTGAAATGAGTATTCGAACAAATGAGCAGTGAATGACCGGCCCTTCGTCCCACGTTCCTTTTAAAGACTGAATTATCGATTTCTAGATCTTCCCCACTCCCTACGGCTACATCTCTCCTCTCCGCGATCATCGCCGCCGCCGCCACCGCCGCCTCCTAATCTCACTCTCTCTCTCTCTTTCTCTTTCTCTTTCGCTCTTTCTCTCTCTTTCTCTTTCTCTCTCGCTCTCTCTCTCTTTCTCTCTCTATCTGCGCATCACGCTCTCTCTCTTTCTCCTGTTCCGCACTCTCCTACCCTGCTCGTACATGTAATCGCACCGCTCTGTGCGAAATCGTCATCACCTCCTACATTCGCGTATTCTATCCCTCGCGTATAAATAGGGGCTCGCGATGGGGCGTAGACTTTCAGTATTTCGATGTGCACTATACGCTGCATCTCATGTAAAAATTTTATGATAGCCGCACCTCGAGCAACACATTGTCAGACTTGTAATTATTTCTCAATTTCATTAATAATTCTAATATCGACTTCTTTTATACTCATATATTATCACACATCTATTCTGATACGCTTGTATTTATTAGATTCTATTATTCTTTCATACTTATAAATCAGTAAGCATGTATGAACTTTGAAAGTTATCTTTATACTCATATACTTTTTATGTGATCATACTTATAGAATTCATCGTATTCATGTGATTATAAAATTTAATAAAACACATACTGATGATAATTTCTAAAATTTAAACTTCCAATTAACGGTATTTTTTCATAATGATTTCATTAATAAACACATACTTACCTTAAATTACAATGTTTAAATAATTTTAATATTTTTATTAATACGTATATACTTACATTCAAATGTTTATAATCATCAAACAATAAAATATTAGGCTAAAACTAAGTAGCTCCCTCTCTTGAGGAGTTCAGAAACCATAACGATATAGTTCTTATGGTAATAGTTTCTCTTTTCTATTCTACAAATTTTACATTATTATATGATATATTTATAAAGTATATACATATTGTATTTTGTATACTTCCAGTGCTTGAGCTATTTTATTAAAAAGTAAAACGTCCCCTTCTTAACACATTAATAAATATGAGCAAAAGTTTAGTGATAAATATTAGTTAATTTATCATTTAAATTTTAAAATATGGTTAGATAATCTGTATTATTATTCATACTTTTAGTCGATTTAAAGGAATAGTATATAAGTTTTATACTGTAGTGAAATTTCCGTAGCAAATTTCGAACATGTGTCGCAGTGAAACAAAGCGCGAGAGAACAGAGTCCTATTGCACACTTAAGGGTGTTTACGTTTTTTTTTTTTTTTTTGAAGTGATAACTTCTTATGGAATGGAGTGAATTGGTTGGAATGCGTTACGGCGCCGTTAGGGCCCCCGCACGCTAAAAACTTAAGTTTAGGGGAATAGGAAATAAGGAGGAATAAGGGGGAATAAGATCCTTATGGGCCCCCGCACGCTAAAAACTTAAGTTTAGGGGAATAGGAAATAAGGAGGAATAAGGGGGAATAAGATCCTTATTCCTCTTGTTCCCGCTTATTTCCAAGCGCGGCGTAACCTAACCTGTTTGTAAACAACGTCTCATATATCTATCTAGTTCACGCGTCGTTTGTATACTTTTGTGTTTTTGGAGCAATTTTCAAGTAGTATTTCAGAAAATGATGCTGTTTCATATTTAAGTAATTATTTTTCTATATTTTAAACAAAGATTTCAAAAATACATTTTTTTTTCATGTGGTATATTTATTTTAACGTTTTTAGGAGTAAACAATGGATGAAGAAACAATTATGATTTTGAAGCTGCTAGTCACATTGCAGATAAACTTAGCATCTCTGTGTTTAGCATGGCATTTTGAAAAAAATAAACGATGGATAAACAGCCGTTGGCTGGTTAGACCCTTTAATAGGAAACGAGCAACTCTGGGATACTACGCAACAACTTTTCAGGATGTGAAGAAGGATCCAGATTTGTTTTATCAAGCAACTCGGATGAACCTCGAATCATTTAATTATTTATGCAGAAATATAACTCCTTACTTAACAAAGAAGCGAAGCAATATCTATGCTGAACAACGTCTTGCTATAACTCTAAGGTAAATTTATTTTCTTGTAATAGAAAATTTTCTAATGAATAATTGAATTTCATTGTATCAGCTAGTTATATTATGTAACTATAATCTATTTCTTTTGTTAATTTAGATATTTGTCTACTGGTGATAATATTTCAAGTATTGCATTGGAGCATCGTATCGGTGAATCAACATGCTACAAAATTATTAAAGAAACAAGTAGGGTAATTTTTCAAATATTATCACCGGTTTACTTAAAAGTACCTTCTGAGCAAGATTGGAAAGACATAGCTGAAGGTTTTTTACATGACTGGAATTTACCCAATTGTTGTGGAGCCATAGATGGAAAACACATTCATATAAAAGCTCCAGCAAACTCAGGATCGATCTATTTTAACTACAAGAAGAATTTCAGTTTAATATTACTTGCTGTTTGTGGCTACAAGTACGAATTCAAGTTATTTGACATTGGTGCAGTAGGCAGTGAAAGTGATGGGGGTGTATTTGCTCGGTCAGAATTAGGCAAACATATGAGAGAAAAAAAGTTAAATTTACCACAGAAGACAAATCCGTTACCAGGAACAGATATCGAAGTACCATACTTTTTTGTGGGTGATGATGCCTTTGAAATGACACCAAACCTAATGAAACCCTACAGTGGTAACAATTTAGAAGAAAAGCAGATGATTTTTAATTACAGATTATCAAGAGCCCGTAGAATAATAGAGAATTGTTTTGGAATATTGGTATCTAGATGGCGATTCTTGGAAAAGCCTGTTGGGTTACATCCGAAAGCTGTAATAAAATGTGTTTTAGCAGCCATTTGACTACATAATTTTCTAATGAATTCAACAAATAAATCTAGGAATGTGTATTGTCCCCCAACATTTGTTGACAGAGAAATACAATTGCATGATGTACAAGAGGGCTTGTGGCGACAAAATGCTGCAGATAATCCACTTGAAGACATCAATGAAATAAATTTTCAAGATCAAATATTAAATGCTCGCTCTCTACGTGATGTGCTTACTAATTAATTTTTAAAACCAGAGGGCGAAGTACCATGGCAGTACGAATACGTACGTAGAGGATCATATCAAAATGTTTGATCGTTTACACCTGTATGCATAAAAGTTTTGTACAATTTGTATGATTTGTATTTTTATGATATATTAAAATAAAGAATTTTTTATAATTTTTTCAATAAACTAAACAAAGTTCTATCAAATTTTCAGGTCTATCGATTGAATATTAATTGAAAAAGGTGGTAGGTCAAAGGTATAGTTGATTATACGTTCAAATTTTTTAATATGACAATTTTTATTAATTAAGTTTGTAAAAAAGTAGTTTTATTAATTTTAACTAAAAGTAGTACAAAACTTTCTTTTATTTTAATTTAAACTAGTAGATTTTCTCTTAGATTTTGAAACTGCAGGTCTTCATCATATAGAATTTTTATTATATTACATTTAACTTCTCTTTTCTTTAATTCATCTTCTATTTTTATCAAATTATCTTCTATAAGTTGCCCAAGAAGTTCATAAGTTTTTTTATTTTTATTATCATTAGTTTTACTTGTTCGTGGCTCTCTATTGTCATCTAAAACATTATTTAGCTTTGACGTTATATCACCCAGCTGTTTCCTGCAACCTTCATAAAACATTGTCTGCGGTGCATTCTCATGATCATTTTCCAAATGCAAACCATTATTTATACTCAATTGCTGAAAAAAATTATTTAAACTTTAATTTTTTGAAAATATTAGAGAATACATTTTAGAGAATAGTAATTTGATTACGATGTTAGTTTTTATGATAATTTCAAAATAAAAAAGGAAATATTTAGAAAATTAGATTGAAAAGCACTAAAACTAACCTTTTCCATTGATCCACTGTCTCCAATCATTTCGATAGTAGCTGCATCATTATCATCAATTATTGATTTCGAATCAAAGAAAATCTGAGCATCATTCGTATTAGTAGGCTAAAAAAAAATCACGAAATATAAATAAAGTGTGCTTGTCTTAATTGTATTTTAATTAAAAGTAACAATCTTTTACCTTTGCGCATTTTTTTTTATTAAGACTGTCGAAGTTGCTTCTTCAGTAGCAATATTTGTGGCATTAAGGTTTGCTGGATCATTTATTTTAGAATTGAAGTTGATTGATAAAGGTTCGTCTTCAGTAATAGTTTGTTCTAAATCAAGATCTGATCTTGCGTCAATTACCTAATATAAAATTCTTATTAATTAAAAACCTTGTATAAAATAAGTAAATAAAAAATTTTACCTGTTGCTCATAGACAACACCATCATCAATGACATCATTGTCATTATTAATACTTGTTATTGTTAACATATTCTGATCATGAACATCATTAGCTGCAGTACGTGGCGATGATTCATTATTCTTACTTGGTACTTTATTAGACTCTCTCCCTACGTTTTGATTACTTTTTCTTGCTGGTTTTCTGCAAAAATATATATTAGAAAGAAGATATAATGAGAATATAAAATCCAAATTAAAAATGTTTACCTTCGTAATATATAAGGATCAATCCATTTCATAAAATGAAATGGATTGATCCTTATATGTCGCTGTTTGCAATAGCGTTGACGAAGAATTGTCCAGCGATGTTGACAATCTTCAACTAAAATCCAGATTATATACTTATAGAAAACATAGAACATAATGTATATAATTTAAGTTTAGTTTATTGATCAAATAGTATATACCACTTTTATCTAATTTATTAGCAACAGTGAACCATGCTTCCTTTACTTTATCAGCTTCGTTTTTTTTTTCTTGCACTGATACATGTAATTTAACCTGCGTTATCAACTGCTTATCATCAAAATCGATTAACTCATCATTATTATCATCTTCATCAACATTTACTTGTAAATTTTCATTATTCTCATATCGGGCTCTCTTGTTGCAATAAGAATGAAAATCCATTTTAAACTTATTAGCAATATTTATTTAAACAAATTCTTTTTCACTAGCCTGCAACACTATAATATAAGTAAAATGAGCAATAGCAAATAATGTTAAAAGTCGATTTGATTGCTGAATATGTTTTTCATACATCACGAATACACCTATGAATGTACATACACGTTTGTGATGAGGGTTAAGCACGAGTTAGGTTAGGTCGTTTGTTTTGATACGATATGCCGAAAACTGGCACAATCACAGCGTGTATGTACATCAGTATAAAAAAGTTGTATTATTCTTATCAATACATATATTTATGTATAGAGCTTTAAAGAAGTGTAAGTAAAAACTATCTATTTGTTTATCATATAATCACTTTGTAATTAAATGGGAGCTTTCGCGCGAAATTACGATTCTACATAAGCTATAAGTATTAAACTTTTTACGTTCTGTTTTGACGTGCTGAATTAAAAATTTTTGTTTTTAAATCTTCGTCCATTGTACAAAAATGAAGTTTATATCGTATATTTATAATATGATTGTTAAAAAATATTGTATAGGTTATTCATTATTTATACATCTAAGATGGTTTTCGTGTATATATATCAGCTTGCAATAAGACACACTCTTATTATTAATTGATAATTGTCATTTCAGGTGAATTGACATTAATTAAACATCATTAATAACCATTCTTGCATATGTGACGACTGCGACCATGGCTTTTATTTCACAATATAATGTTGAAGAAGCAAATGACATTGAAATTGATGAACGAACTGTCGATGACTTATTTATAGATTTGATTCGAGAACGACCATCGTTATATGATAAAAGTAATAGTTCATATTCTGACAAAGTAATGATATTCAATGCTTGGAAAGACATTAGTGCTGTAATGGATGAGACAAGTAAGAACAAAATTATTAATCTATATTTTCTAAATCTTAAACTGCATTTAAATTTTTTCTTAACAACGTGCACTTGACATACATCTTTTTACTTGTGCATATAAATCATTGTATTGGCAAGAAGTACAGTTCAGTCACATCATATTACTATTCATACGATTAATAAGATTATGATTATTAATAATTTCTTTATATTTACAGTACAAGATTGTCAGCAACGCTGGTCACGATTAAAAAAAAACTACTCTGCGGAACGAATGGCAAGAGAAAAAGAAAGTAAAAGTGGTTCTGCAAAATCAAAGCGAAAGTCTTGGCAATTGTATTCTCAAATGAAGAGACTCTATGAAAAAGAAGACCAAAATAGATGGTATATAGTTCAAATTATGCATGCAAAAATCATTTTTTTAATCGAATAATTGATGAAAGAAATATTATTTTTAGTACTTACTCAAATTTACCGTCAACACCTTCTGCAAGCAAGGATCAAGTACCGCAAAATTGTATTTCAGGCAAAAAGTTTAAGAACAAACAAAAAAAAAATACCTATTGTTGAAGCTTCCTTTAATAATGTCAACGCAACTTTAGATTCGGTTGTTGAGTTTATGAAAATAAAAGCATTTGAGCAAGAGGGAGACACTCCAAATAACGCTGACAAATTATTTGGACTTTTAGTTGCTGCAGAGGATGGAAGATAACGAGGCCAAAGCAAAGTATAAACAAATAATGCGATACTTGAGTGAATTAGAATAAAAATTGTTTGTTCAGCAATGATTAAGTGCCGTGAAAAAAATACTAATATTTTATTTCAGTGATCTCATGCGATTAATAGTTGTATATTGCATTAAGTCTCCGTTATCATCAATGTTGTTTAATGAGCTTTGAAAAATACTCAACTGTAAGTGTAAAAAGACACAGGTTGTAAAAATAATTTAGAATAAGTGATTATATTTGTAATATTTATTTATTATAATAAATTACATCAGACATACTTGTTATTCAATCATTTTATTTTGAAACTTATAATACAAAAATTAGTAAACAGATTCGATTAAATAAATTATGAAGTGAATTAAACTCGATTAAATAATTTTTAATAAATTGTTTAATTTATTAAAAAATCTTCAATTCACTTCCTAATTTATTCAATTTCAATTGAGTTTTTTATAAACAATGCTGGTTCAGCAGGTTATGTTACGCCGCGCTTGGAAATAAGCGGTAACAAGAGGAATAAGGATCTTATTCCCCCTTATTCCTCCTTATTTCCTATTCCCCTAAACTTAAGTTTTTAGCGTGCGGGGGCCCTTATGTCTGGTTATCCCTACCCTGCCGTCTCTTGCCTTCTCTCTCGCACGCATACGGCGACTCAGCGGAGACATCCCCACCCTGCGGTCTCTTGCTTCCTCTCTCGCACGCATACGGCGGCTCACCGGAGACATCCCCACTCTGCGCGCGCTTTCTTCTCTCTCTACTGGCACGTGTTCTCTCTCTCTCTCGCTCTCTCTCACTCGCTCACGTCTACATGCCCTCTCTGTAAGAGCAGCAGGCGTTGCAATTTATCAACATGCTAATGATAATGTCAATATTGTAACTCCAAACATGACTTTAGAAGTTCAGAATGTTGCAGGTTTTAACGTATCTTCAGATAATGCAATTGGTGATATATGTATAGCACGATGCATCAACGAAGAAAATAAAGAAATTGTTATTGCAACTTTATATATATTTCCAAACAAAAGCATTTCAAGTATTATACAATTTATTCATTCGCAACTTTTAATATATACACTAGAAGGTTCCACTTTACTTGGCCGAAACAACCATAAATTACTATTTATTCTAAGTGGAGATTTTAATGTTGATTTTTCTTCTAATCGAGCAAAAAATTTAATAGCATTTCTTGAATCAAAATTACAATTAAAGATGATTAGTAATCCAGATCAAGCTACTACTAGTCATGGTACTACGATTGATGCGGTATTTTCCAGATATTTAGATAAAATTGAGTGTCATAATTTTGTTTCTTATTACAGTTATCATAAACCAATTGTTACTTTTGTAGGATTAGATAATGATAATGTAAATACCAGCCAGTCAACTTAAACTGTTAAATAATGATAAATATTGTACATAAAATATATATTTTACATTCAAAAGGAAATTAAATTACGTTGTACTTATTCCTGATCCATTTATAAATTATTAGATTAACAAAAAATATAACTATAAAATTATTATTGCCATCATGCGTTAAACAAGTTCTATATTTGATAGATTCTATAAATATCATATGAAGTTATCACTTCTGTCGGGCGTCCCGTGACGCACACGTTTTTTTTTGTATGACATGAAAATTCCTCGGTCCACACGACGGATTTTCAGTCAGTCTTGGATACTTCTTTCACCGAGTAACACAGCATAGAGTTTAAAATGAGTTCGATTATCCACATCGATACTTTAATTTTAGAAAAAAAGTATGTTAAGGTTTTAACTTCATAAAGCCCTACATGTAGTGAGAGCGAACAGTGTAAAATGTTTGATATTCATCAGAAGGATCCGCGATGTGTGACGATGATGGAACGATTGCGATATGAGGAATCACAGTCATCGGTATCAGTAAGTATCCAAAAAATATTTCCTTTCCCTTTTATTTGAAAAAAAAAAAATGAAAACTGTAATAAATTATTAAATTAAAATTTTTTCTATAGCAAAAAAGCAGCGCACTGACATCATCTTCGAGTGAGACTACATCAGAAACTTTTGTAAGTAAAAATATCATTTTTATATTTTATTTAAACAAATATATTAAAGCATATTAAATATTAATTATTTTTTTCATAGTATGATACTCCTTCATCGCCAACGTTAGCTCCACAGACGCCGAACAACGTAAGTATTATTTGTCCTTTCTTTCTCTATATCCTTCGCGCTCTCCCGCTCTCTTTTTAACTCAAACGTTAATTTAAAATATTCATTATTAATATTTTTTTCAGGAAACAATAACTGCTCTTAAATAATCCCCCCCTAACTTCTTAAAATAATCCCCGTCCGTAGAGATTCACCTCTTATAATCCATGTCATAGATAATCCTCCTAATTTAAGCACCCTCCCTCCTCCCCCTATTCTAGCACCTACAATAGTTATTGAAAGATATAGGTCGAACGTTCAACCTATTATAGATTTTATTAAAAATATTCCCGCACCCCTCTCCCCATTACTATTAAGCCCTTCAAGTTTATCATCTCCTCCCCTAATATCACCCACTCGATCCTTAACACCATCAACCCCAACAACACCTATGCCAGATTTCGAACCCTTTACCTATGATTCATCCACCACCACCACCACCACCACCATCACCACTGAACCATCAAGAAAAAGACGGAGGAAGAAGATCAAAAGCGTACCTTTTATTTTAGATTCAGATAATAGCGATTAAGGATTTGTAAAATTATGTAGGTTATAATTTTATATTTTTATAGTTTTATTTAATTATATATTTCATTGTAAGACTGATTAGATATTAAGTTGCTGCATTATATTTTTATATTTTATAGTTTTAATAAGATGTTTTATTGTAAGTAGTTATAATACTGTAATGGAATTCACAATTCCATTACGCACATAAACGCGATGTAATGAAACATAGAAAAGTACAGGCGTAAGAAAATCCTAAATTCCACTACACGCCCAAAAACAGAATAAAAAAATTAATAATGGCACACGTACACACTGAAACAGACACATACACTCATGACGCGTCGCCATCGCAGCAACCACACGCTGAGAAAAGAGATCATGCCTTACCAAAATAAAACTAAAGAGCCAGCAGCCAATACGCATCTAAGCCGACTACCGTAAAAATGGCAGAGTAAAATAGACATAGACCAGAATACGAAACAAACAAGCTAATAGAGGAACCTCATAAATATCGCGACACTCCGCAACGATGTCACACATAAAAATGAAAAATATCGCGATCCAAAGAAATCCAGCAGACGATTTTAGATTCACGAGAACAGGCGGCAAGAAGAAAACAGCGAGTTACGACCTTTCTAATTTAAAATGATCGAGAAAGTCTCACGCACGCACTCTCAAAGAGCGCGCAGGCAACGGAAAGCAGCGGGAGAGCTAGTTACAAGCTCGATTCCCCAAAATTAGAAGTAATAAAACTAAGATTTTATGAATTGACCTGTCACATTTCCATTAGAGCAAGTGTCACAAGGAAATCTTATGTTAGCATCTCCAAAAATGGAATGACGAAAAATACGAAAATCTAGTATATAAAGACCGGGAGCAAAAGGGTGCTCGTAGTCAGTTTCCCTGAAGTCGCTTTACAAGCCGAATCGCTGCCAGTCGCCAGACCAACAACAATTATAAATACGAGTTCACAGTGCGCAAGTTAAAGGGACTTAGCCCATATAGTGAACGGAGATACACGTGTTGGCGTTCGTCAAAGCGCATCACCCTCTCGTCTCCAAAAGGAAGCCGACACATCGAGGCGCCCATCTGTCTACACTTGTTTACCATAAAGGAGAGAAGCTGGGAGCCGACGGCCCATCAACAGCCTGACCGTACTGAACCACCGACGCAGGAACCAGGCGCCAAGGATCCACAGCTGCAACCTCCTGCTGGCGTGCATCTTCAGACAAACACGCACAAACATACACACACATTGTAAAAGGTACTTTTCTCTCTCTTCTAATACGAGTGAAATACATTATAGTAGTTGTTTTAAAACTTAACCCCGTCTAAGTGATTTCGTTATCCGGCTCCCTTTCCCGGAAGGCAGTGACCGCGTCTGCGGTAGCCAAAAGGGATTTCCTTTATTACAATACAAATCAAATAATATTACGATAGGAACTCGGCACACGTAAGTATATTGGTGAGTTGCGCTCATTCGGACGTAACAATACTGATTAGCATATTAAGTTTCTTTTAATTATATCTTTATATATTTGTATTAATTTAAGATTATTAATAAAAGTAAAACTTATATAAAATAATGTTATTTTAATTTAACGTATTAATATTTCAACCATCCCTACAAAAAATGTCATTTTGAAATCAATTTTATATACTTATTATAAAGTTTAATCGATTTTAATTACATTTTATTAGCTATTTTTCATATGAAATAATTTTCTTTTAATAAAAATATAATTTATCACATCCCATTAGTATCGATCAAATTTTATAACCAGTCTTAATAGGATTTACTCAATCATGTTGGTTTAAATGCATTAATATTAGATTAGAAAACTGAATTAAAATCAATCAAATATCAAATTTGTATAGTTGTCCACTCTTTCTTAGTTTAGGCAAAAGTTTAGGCAAAATCAAATATATGAAAACATTAATTAATACGGAGAAATTTCATTCCAATTAATTAATAACTTTCTTTATCAACTAATCTCTATCTTTATAATTTTTACCCTCTCTTGAATATTTATGATGGTTTCATCTTTTTCCAGATTATATATTTTCAGAAGCTGACTTAATTTTTTAGTTGTTAACAAGCAAGAGACATGGCTACTCTTTTTAGATAATTTTCGATCATTAGTGAATAATCTGGAGGAAGCTGAAGAGCTTTTATTTTCTAGACCTACTACTCATACGATTGTGATAAATCGTTGGAAAAGTCAGTGTGATTTATGTCTCAAATAGTTACGTTATGTCTTGAAAGACAAACTACTCTCTGTCTCTGAAAAACAATCAATTATACATATGATTAGTAAAATTGAATGTTTTAAGATAAAATTACATGAGAGATTGACAAAATCCGGTGGTGGACTTGTACAAAATAAGATGAATGCACGTGTAAGATGGATTGATGTAGATAGTGCATTTACTAATAGGATGCGTACCAGTATAGTAGCTAATATTCAGCATATTGATGTAAAGAACTTTTTACAATATGCTTCAGTTTTATTCATTAGACGAATAAAAAGTTTTTTTAAGAAGAATGATAAGCCACTGAAAATTAATTCAGTCTTATCATGTAAATTTAAAAAAAATTATAAAAAATGTGGATGGTGATGAAGAGGGAGAATGTATTGAAACAAAGCATTTCAATACAAAAAATACAGAAATCTTTGCAGCATCCACAGTTAAACAGTGGTTTATTGATCACATCATGGAACCTCTTCTCACTAACATAGAGGAGTTTGAAGAGCAAGATTCTGGTTGGAATTTGCATTCAATTGTCAATATACAAATTAACATGAACGTATTTAATCCAATACGTACTGGTAGCTCATATATACCTCTGCCAGAATTTTTGATTAAAAATGAAGAATGCATAAATGTTAAAAATTCTGATAATCAATGCTTCCAATGGGCAATTTTATCTGCCTTACAGACTGTTCTATCAAAAAAACATCCGAATCGAGTGACAAATTATTTTCCATATGAAGATGAACTTAATATGAGTGGAATTGAATTTCCAGTTTCACTGAAAAAAATTCCAAAGTTTGAGAAGCAAAACAATGGAATTTCAGTAAATATTTTTGGACTTAATGAGAAGAGTATTGTACCTCTCTATCTGACATCAGAGAAAAAAGAAAACCATGTAAATCTTCTTTTACTCACTGAAGTGGAAACTGACTCTTTGGAAGAGAACATATCTCACTTTGTGTATATAAAAAATCTATCACGCTTAGTAAGTGATAATCTTGCACGTAGAAAGGAAAAAAGGTTTATATGCGACCGATGCTTAAATTTTTTCTTTAATGAAAAAAAATTAGCAATGCATGAAGAACACTATAAACTCCTAAACGATTGTAAAGTTAAACTCCCCACTGAGGGCCGAGACTACGTAGAGTTTAAAAACTATAGTTTTAAAGAAATAGTGTCATTTACAATGTATGCTGATTATGAATGTCTATTTAAACCACTTGAAAGTAAAGACGACAGTGAGAGTAATACAACGCCTATGCAAAAGCATGAAATTTATAGCATTGGCTATTATCTTAAGTGTGCTTACGATGATACTCTATCTGTATACAGATCTTATAGGGGTGTTGAAGCCGCTCACTGGTTTGCTGAAGAACTGCGAATTATTGAAATGCGTGTCACCGATTTACATAAAAATGTGATACCTATGACTCCTCTAACGTCGGACGAAATAATCAGTTTTAATACTGCTACTGTCTGTCATATTTGTGAAAAATCATTTTCGGACAGTAATGTAAAAGTTCAAGATCATTCTTGAGCTGCACATCCTGGTTGCAATCTGAATTATCAAGATTCTAGAATTATACCTGTAATATTTCACAACTTAAGTGGTTATGATGCTCATTTTATAATCTCAGATGTATCAAATCATTTTCCTGGAGAGGTCTATTTACTTCCTATAACAAAAGAGAAGTACATTTCGTTTACGAAGAGTGTGGAGAATAGTGATATTAAATTCAAATTCATTGATTCTTTTCGTTTCATGCCTACATCGCTCGAGAAATTATCCACATATCTCGAAGAGTATAAGATCGTCGATAGAGAATTTTCAAGCATAGAAAAAGAAAAAATTAATCTGCTGACGAGAAAAGGTGTACTCCCATATGAGTACATTACTTCGTGGGATAAATTGGATGAAACGACTTTACCTGATCTAGACAAATTTTTCAGTACTGATTCTGGAATAAGCATGGAAGACTATGAACATGCGCAAAATGTATGGCATTCGTTTAACATACAGACATTGGGTGAATATTCTGATTTATACATGAAAACTGATATATTATTACACGCAGATGTTTTTGAAAATTTTCGAGAACATAGTATAAAGGCTTATGGCTTAGATCCTGCACATTATTATACTACACCAGGATTTTCTTTTTTCGATATGCGACTGCTAACAATAAATACATGCTGCAGGATTATAAGACTGATGAAGAAACCAGTTTTTTAATTTACTTAGATGCCAACAATCTTTACGGTTATGGAGAATCGCAGTATCTTCCATACGATGACTTTGAGTGGATAACTGATTGCGAGAATTTCAATTTTTTCTCAGTAGCAGATAATGGTTATATTTTAGAAGTTGATTTAGAGTACCCTTATGAATTGCATGATGAGCACAATGATTTATCCTTCAGCCAAGAGCATCTAACACCTCCTGGATCTAAGCAAAAAAAACTATTGGCTACACTTCAGCATAAGAAAAATTATGTCATCGATTATAGAGCTTTGAAACAAGTCATTGCTCATGGCCTTCGTTTGAGTAAAATACATCGAGTTTTAAAATTCAAACAATCTCCATGGTTAAAGTCTTACATAAACTTAAATAGCTCAATGAGAGCACAAGCTAAAAATGAATTTGAAAAAAATTTTTTCAAATTAATGAATAATGAAGTATATAGAAAGACAATGGAAAATGTGCGAAAAAGAGTGAACGTAAAGATTCTAACAAAATGGGATGGAAGATATGGAGCTCAGGCATATATATCATACCCAAATTTTCATAGCAGTTCTATATTTAATGAAAATTTGCTATTCAGCTTCGCAAGACTGAAGTTATAATTAATAAACCTATTTACGTGGGACTTGTAGTCTTAGATCTTTCTAAGAGACTCATGTACGATTTTCATTACAATTACATGCGAAAAATGTATAAAGATAATTGTAAACTTCTGTACACTGACACTGACAGTTTTATATACGCTATAAAGTGCGATGATTTTTACGAAGACATGAAATCAAACATACATAGGTTTGATACATCAGATTATCCAGCTGACAATATATTTAACATGCCTCGTGTCAATAAAAAAATGGTTGGTCTTATGAAGGATGAGTGCAATGCCGGCAAGATCCTTACTGAATTTGTCGGCTTGAGAAGCAAAATGTATGCTACTCGGATCAATGGTCAAGATTGTGTGAAGAAAATCAAGGGAATTAAGGGTTCCGTTGTAAAAAAGAGCATTAAATTTGATGATTATGTAGATTGTCTTCGAAACACATGCATCAAACATCGAAAACAGCACGTTATACGTTCACGACTGCATAATGTGGAAACCATAAGACAGAACAAAATCGCTCTAAGTCCATACGACGATTAAAGACGCATTCAAGACGACAATATACAGACTTTAGCATGGGGTCATTATACGATCAAAGGTACGTAATTATAATTATTTAACAGATCAGTTTAATTATTTTTATTTCATAGTTTTTTAAAACATGCATAACATTTTATTGCAGAAGCGTGAGAAGCAAAGAGGGAGAAAAACGTGTACATTTTTCGGACGATGTCACAGTTCATCCGATGTATGCATGGAAATTTGCCTATCATAAGGCTCGTTTCGGAGAGTGAGAGCAAGCTGCCCGTGATCGAGAACGTTTCAAAATGAGGATTAAGAAAACATATACAATTCTTATGCCAGTACTCTTAAGAAAATGTAAAGAAATTGGTATACAAATAAATGAATAAGCAAGAAATTTTTTATTAATTTTTATTTTACTTATATCCATAGTTACACGTCATTTTTGTTTATCCAACTATTATGAGAGTTATCAAAACTAAGCCATTTAACATATAACTTATTTCCACGTTTCTTTAATACTTTTTCAACTAAATAAATATCAGGATATCTAGTCTTGAGAAGTTCTTCTTCATAAAATCCACCTGCTATTGGTTTATCTTGATAATCCTTCAAATGGTAAGTCCGTGGAACAGTATTTGATACTTTATATACAGTAAAGATTTCAGTTGACCAGTTAGGTGTATATCCTTTTTCAAACAGTTGCTTACTTTTACTAACTCGAACTTTATCATTTACTTTGAATTTAGCTTCCTTATGTTGACGTAATTTTTTTGAGCAGCTAATCGAGTAAGAATTTCTTTAACATGTATGGATTTTACATCTATAGGTTTCATACCAATTGTCCGATGCTTAGATTTATTGTACTGCAAGGTTATATCTTGCAGTATATCTATCCACTTATAATTACCTCGTAAACTAAAACGCTTCCACATTTTACTTTTAAGAGTACGATTAAAGCGTTCACATATCTTATCTTTCATATTGCTATAAGTCGAATACAAGTTTATTTTAAAATTTTTCATTAATTGTTGAAATTCTTTGTTGTAAAATTCTTTACCACGATCTGTCTGCAAATTTCGTGGTACTCTATTTTTTACTAGAATCGACTTCATAGCTTTAGTTACATATTTTCCACTTTTTTGCTTTATTGGCACAATCCATGCAAATTTGGAAAAAATATCTACGACAGTGAGCATATACTTGAAGCCTTTATTTTCATTTGCGTACGGTATTATTTCAACGAGATCTGCTTGCCATGTTTCATCGATATCTCTTATTTTAACCCATTAACGTCCAAAACAGAGAAATCGTAACTCTGTTTTCAACCGTAAATCTATCACATATTCTACGGATATATTTGAAGCAAACATACTTTTTCTTAAGTATTTTTTTCTCTACTTTCCATTTCTGGTATCAGAATTGCGTATTTTTCACTCAAAAATCCAATATGGCGACGTTTAAAAAATAAAAGCAAAATTTCGATACTTTTTTTTTTTAAATCCAATTTCTTGTTGTGTTAACGTTGAGGACGGAACATTATTTTTCAACTATGAGTGCATAAATGAGTTGTACTTTAAATTCAGTTTGGTCCCGAATCCATAAATTCAATATGTCGGCTAGAAAATGGTTCCTGAAGCGCAAAATTTTGCCCAAACTTTCACGAATTTTTTTCTCGAATATAATGCATTCGACGAAAAAATCAATAAGAATAAAAAGTGCTTAGAATCAATCAAGGAATATGTCTAAATTTTTTCACTGAGTTTTGAGCAACTTTTTTATTTTTGCCAATTGTCAATTTATGACAAATTGGAAAATTTCATCGAATCGTCTCGAAAAAATTCAGATATACTTCTTGGTCAATTCTAAGTACTTTTTATGTTCTAACTTTTTGTTATATTACGCTTTGTTTTTGAGTAAAAAATCAAAAACCTTAAAATTCTTAAGATTTTTTGAAATTCAAAAAAAAAATCAAAAACTAAAAAATTTGTTGTTCCATATGCACTTTTTGGTCAATTATGAGCAAATTTACTTCAACTTTGTGCCCGAGTATCTGTCACATTCCAGATGATATGATTTTCGCATTGAAAAATTCTCATTTCTTAGCCGTGGATGTACAACGTTTCCCGACACTTACCGCGTGGAGGTGAATGAGTCAAAGCATCTTGTCTTTTTTTAATCTTTTTATTTATTTTTTTTTTCGCTTTTTATTAGGGTTTTATTTATGTTTTTGATTATTTATAGTTTTATAATTTTTATTTTTTTATAGGAACTGTTATGATTTTTTATAAAACACGTTTTACAATAAAAATTATTGCATTTTTTGCAAAATTTGTTTGTCCTAATGACACATGGCTTGCAACAGTAGAGCTTCTGTTGTTTGAGGGATACTGTTTCATGATCAATGTCATCAACTTTAGGTCTAGTCAGATAGTATTTCACAATATCCATCAGAAATTCTTTTGAACTTTTTTTGTGACTTGGATTAGCACAATTATGAAGTATTACTGCATTGGTGACAGCGTTCTGAAGTAATCTAATAAAAACCACACACGTCCACTTTTTTGATCGAATGCATGGCATATAACATCATTGCAATGGCCATCATGAACATCAACCCCTCCCATAAACCTATTATAAAGATGAAATGCATTAGGAAAAGGTATGTCTATTTTTGATTTTACTTCTTTGGAATATCTTTTCGAGGGTAACAGTGGTGTTACTCCAGATGCTGTAGAAATTATTGAAATCGGTTTAGAATCAATAATAGTAATTAAATTCATTCCGCACTTCTGATCGTGCTTTGTGGCGTATGTGCCTCTTGTTGATTTTTTATCAATATAATTTTTTTCTTTTATCCTATTTTCTCTAATAGTACCAGTGGAACTTAAACCCCTCTTCTTAAATGTACAAAAAGGTCTAAGCTTGTGAAGTAATTGTCCATGTATAGATGGTAAAGGCCTACTTTACGAAAAGTTAGCGTTGAAAATAAAATTGTCAAATAAGTTCATTACTACAATAGTTGAATTCTTCCCACAGTATAGATCAAATCTAATAAAAATCCATCTAATGTACATAGACCCCAAAATTTCAGACCGAATCTAATTGGTTTGCCGCGAATAAACTGTTTCATACTAGTTCTAGCGTAGCATTTGGCCATCATTTCATTTACAGATATCACGGTTTGAAAGTACCCGAACAATTTTATGTTTCTACGAAACAGATTCATGACTTGACGAACTCGCCAAGCTTTATCATTGCAATCTTCATCCCCTGGTTTTGATAATTTCAACTTAGATTTTATATTTTCAAATGTACGGCGTCCCATAGCCGATTTCACTACATCACTAGATAAAAAGGGATCATTAGACCAATAATCTCTTTGACTTTTCCTTTTATTGAATGCTGAGAAAAGTATTATTCGCCCAATTTTTTAGGAAATCCATTTAATTTCTCGTATACGTTTAATACCGATGGTTGCAAATCTTCGGACAGCTCCAAAGTGACGATATGGCCGATATATATGATGATACATGAATTTCCTTACTTTTTACGGAGAAAATGTATGGTATTAGTTGGATTATGGGTGGCAAAAAAAGAGCCAGATATGACAGTATTTCTCCAACCATTTGTTGACAAGGCCAATGAACTATCTACAAGAGGATTTCAATGGAACTACAACAGCAAAAACGTGGTTAGTTATTTATTTCCGTTAGGATGTTGTGTTGATTCTCCGGCTCGCGCTTCCATGCTAAATATGAAAAGGTTTAATGGCTTTAATGGTTGTACGTATTGTGAGCATCCTACTGAATCAGTAGATGGTTTCAGGAAGTATCCGATTCTTAGCGATCCACCTCCATTGCGTACCGATGATTCCATTAAACAAAAAATGATAATGGCTGCTTCTGAAAATGGTAAATCAGACATCATGGGCGTTTTAGGTCCATCTCCACTAATGTATTTAAAACATTTCGATTTAGCAAAAGGCATGGTTCTTGATTTTATGCATTCCTGTCTACTTGGAGTTACAGAATCACACATGACGATATTAATGACGAATTCTAAAGAAGATTATTATATTGGCTCTCCAGCAAACACATACTTAATAAATCAAAGATTGCTCTCTATAACACCACCATCATGTATTGCTAGGATTCCACGAGATATTGAAGAAAGAAATAAATGGAAAGCATCGCAGTGGTTAAGCTGGCTTATATACTATTCATTAATTTGTTTAAAAGGAATTCTACCAGTCAAGTATTATAATCATTGGGCGCTATTTGTCTCAGCCATGAATATATTTTTACAGGACTCCATTACTCCCCAATTGCTAAGAACAGCTGCAATATTGATCGTAAAGTATGTGTATCATTTTGAAAAGTTATATGGCAAACAGTATATGTACTATAATATTCACTTATTGTTACATTTAAAAGATACAGTTGAAAACTGGGGCCCCTTATGGGCCAACAGTACGTTTGATTTTGAAAATGAGAATAGATTGTTATTAAAAAAGAAAAAATGTAATAATCGTATTGCACAACAAATTGTTTATAGACTAATGGTATATCAGCAATTACCTTTGCTTCAACAACGAGATTATATTTCACATGATACAAGAAATATATGTAATAACATATGCAATAATAACCGATTAATGAATTATGAAAAAATTGAAAATTGTAATTTATTAGGACGTGGAAAGATTCACGTACTATCATGTTTAGAAAAGGTATATTTAAAATCTTTTTTTAAAAAAATTACTAAATGTTCAATTTATTGTAAAATTATTCTTAATGGATGTCGTTATACTTCTTGTTCATATACTAAATGTAAAAAAACCAACGATTCTGTATTTCGAACAAAAGAAGGTAATTTTGATATCATTACAAAAATTTGTAAATTAGAATATAATAGTACAGTTAATGTGTTTATATTTTTTAATAAAATAGACATTCAAGATACTTATCTTGTTAAAAACGACGACCTATGTGTTAAACATTTAAAACATTGCATAATACCGCAAAAAATTGATTTAAATATTATAATTTGTAATGATATACATCGACCTTGTATTTTAATGAAAATAAAAAACGATCTATTTATAAGTCACCTTAACAAAGCAATGATTGCTAAATATGTTAACTAAATTAAGATTCAAACAATATTTAATGTAAATAAAACATCTCCTGTCAGTCACTTAAAATTACCTTGAATTCTTAGTACACCCTTATACCAACGAAATCCGAAAATAAATAAATAATACTTTCCTGCACAATTGTATACATACATGTACAATCGCGTACATTTTTATACGTTTTTACACATATATGTACAATTGCGTACGTTCGCGTACGTTCGTATAAATTTGCGTACATTTGCATACGTTTATGTTCATATACGTACAATCGAGTATCTTTTCGTATGCTTTCGTACAATAAAATGTTATGAATAAAAATTACTTCATCACTAAAATGTATAAAGCTGTACATTTTCGTATAAATAAGTATATTCCAGCTATTACTTGTACGATTGCGTAGGTTTCCGTATCTTTGCGTACGTTCGCGTACGTTCGCGTACGTTCGCGTATAATGTTGTATTAAATGTTCAAATTCCACTAATAACGTACGCGAATGTACGCGAACGTACGTCATCGTACACAAGACTACAGTAACCTACTGGAATGTATCAAAATCATACGATGATTTGCGTTATAATACCGTTGAAAATTTCCAATCGGGTCCTATAAATATATTCAAATCTGACATTGTTAGACTGCAATTATTCATCTTAGTTGATTCTATAATATAATTTTTAATTTCTTTGCAAAACAATGTCTCAAATAGGTCAACTGGATTCATATTTTTAATGTCTTTCTTATGACTATCAGATAATAATATTTCATTTTCAACTTTGCAGGAATAACTTTTTTCTCCGTCGATCCATTTATAAATATATTCATTTTCCAATTTAGATTGATCATTCGTATAATTATTAGAAGTTTCTGCGTATGTACTCAGTAATAAGTTATCAATAGATTCAGAACCAGAATCTTCGTCACTCTGACCAGAACTGCCCGAATCATCTGGATTAGGTACCAAAATATAATGATCATCGTTATCATCAGAATAATTTTCTTCAGACTCTGATTGAGATCTTACATTTCTCCGGCGTTTTGGAGCCATTACAATTTTAAAACTTGAAAAGCTAAATGCACAAGTAAAATATTAACGCTAATATTTAGAACACTAACAGTATAGTAGACAAAGAGTGAAAAAACTAAAGTTTCTTCAAAATCGATTTATGAACATTCAATGATGATTCACTATTTTGAAATTCAGATAAAAACATTACAAAAGCTTTTGGCAAAATTCGGCAAATTGAATATAGTAATTAAATTCAGACTTTTTCGATTGAGAATTCAACATAGTTTATGAAACAATTCCAAAAGTTGCATAACTCAAATTTTTTAAGGTTTTTGATTTTTTACTCAAAAACAAAGTGTTATATAAGAAAAAGTTAAAGAATAAAAAGTACTTAGAATTGACCAAGAAGTATATCTAAATTTTTTCGAGACGATTCGATGAAATTTTCCAATTTGTCATAAATTGCCAATTGGCAAAAATAAAAAAGTTGCTCAAAACTCAGTGAAAAAATTGAGACATATTCCTTGATTGATTCTAAGCACTTTTTATTCTTATTGATTTTTTCGTCGAATGCATTATATTCGAGAAAAAAATTCGTGAAAGTTTGGGCAAAATTTTGCGCTTCAGGCGCCATTTTCTAGCCGCCATATTGAATTTCTGGATTCGGGACCAAACTGAATTTAACGTACAACTCATTCATGCAGTCATAGTTGAAAAATAAAGTTCCGTCCTCAACGTTAACACAACTAGAAATTGGATTAAAAAAAAAAGTATCGAAATTTTGCATTTTTTTTTAAACGTCGCCATATTGGATTTTTGAGTGAAAACTTCTCAATTCTGATACCAGAAATGGAAAGTAGAGAAAAAAATACTTAAGAAAAAGTATGTTTGCTTTGAATATATCCGTGGAATATGTAATAGATTTACGGTTGAAAACAGAGTTACGATTTCTCTGTTTTGGACGTTAATGGGTTAAATGACTGACGAGGATAGTTACGCCTTGCCGGCTTATAGATTTCTTCCACTAACGATTCTTTCATTTTTATTTACATAAAATGTGCATGAGTAGTAGTAGTGGTAGTAGTAGATGTGTTTTCATTGATAAAAAATTCAATCACTTTTATTTTATCATATAACTCGATGACTGATTTTTTTATTTCAGATATATCATTTCCAATTGTATCCAACTTTTTATCGTTTAAAATTTTATTAAAATCATGAATAATTTTTTCAGATTCCAGTTTAACATTTTCTTTCATGACTTTTAACGTTATCACATCGTTTGCTTCCGTAGCATCAGCTACGTTACAGAATTTATAATTTTTCAAATCAAATTGTCCGTCTGCAGTAAGCTTGAAACCCTGACCAGGTGGACCGCGAACTGTGTCAGTACGGATCAGTTGTCGTCCGAATACATCGATACTCATTTTGATACTGAGTGATAGCTCTACTCTACACATTAATAAATATATTCAGCTTCACGGAGTTCTTCGATAATGGATTGTATTTCATTTATATGACTCTGATTTTCAGCTGCTGTTTCAGCAGTAAGCAATCTTAAACGATCAACAAGCTCATTTGGATCATCCCAATAAATGTAGTCCATATATACGTTTTTACGAGTAACTTTATACGATAAGCCTTTACCTCTACGATAAGACTTGCCATTGTAATTAGTATACTTTTTACTGTCTTGCACACGGATAGCTTCATGTGGAAGATAATATTTTCTATGCGCGTTGGTATCATTTAAAATTTCATCATAATCTTTCATATCCTCAGACGTAATTAAACTTTGAACTGGATTTTTCATGAATAACAATTGAAT
The DNA here is from genome assembly GCA_024372645.1 of Trichomalopsis sarcophagae. Taxonomy (NCBI): domain Eukaryota; kingdom Metazoa; phylum Arthropoda; class Insecta; order Hymenoptera; family Pteromalidae; genus Trichomalopsis; species Trichomalopsis sarcophagae. Next base: position 67,932 of record QLSS01000438.1, read on the forward strand.
GAGACCAGGCCTCTTTTTATACTTTTTCTGATCAATCGTAATGAAATTATCATCAAAATCTATGAAACTATCACCGACTTTGAGTTTATCGTTACGCATTCTTCATACACCATATACTGTATCTAAAGTTTGCATTTGACCATTTAACAATAAGTCTATGTACTCGTCTTCTATATCATTTTTTTTTCTTTCTAATAGTCTCTTCAAAATCTTCTTCAGACTCACTTAAAGCAGACTCAAACTTAGTATTATTTTCAGTTTCAAGTTCAATATCATCTTCACTATCTTCTACAATATCATCTTTTTTCTCCACTTTTTCTATTTTTATTTTTTTCTTCCTCCCAGTTTCTACTTTAGGTTCACTTTTCACTTTCATGTGATTTGTTGTCTCAGTCAAATGTATCAACTTTTCCAGTGGATCAACAATAGGCTTAACAGAATAATTTACTGCTTTCTCAAAATCTATTTTCTGACTTTTCAATAAAGTATGTTTTCGTTTTATAACATTACGAGCCTTCTCTACTTCTCGCAGCATAGCAATCTGTTGATTAAAATCGGCCATCTTGTCACTTTCAAGTCTCACAGTCGAATACTAAACTTATTCCGTGCGTTGTATATTTATTATAAATTTATCGAAGCCTTTTCTGTAACGGCCATCATTAATTTTTGAATCTTTGTCAATTACAAGAAAGCCGTGATTACTATTCCAACATGATGAACACAAATCTTTAAATCTTTGATATAACATGTCTGTATTCACATGATCATTATATATATGTTTTAAATTCATATCATCTTGTCGAAAAAGTATTATTAAATTAACGTTATCACGAACTAAATGTTTTGGTATTTGAGCATACGATTGACATAAGTAGAAACAGTCAACATTTTTATGTCTGCCCATGCAGTAGAACGCTTTGACATTATCTTGTTTTTCACATCAATATCATCAAAGACAAATATAGAATTAGCTCGAGCTTCATCAGGTGATACAAAGGTCGTGCTCGCCAAAAGGTAAGTATTGTATACCTTCTAGAGGTTTAATAAGCTTTTCGAGAAATTTATATTTTGACTGGTTTAGAGACTTTGAATATACGTATATATTTTAAAATTTAAGACCATTCGGATATATTATGAGAGATAATAAAGCATTAGTTTTTCCACAATTAGATGGTCCACAAAAAACAGCTCGAATGCTATCCGAAAGTAGCAGATCCATCTTATTTTAAAGATAAATTCCAACAGACTGGATATAAGTATAAAAGCATACATTTATAGTTTTTACGTCAGTTTATTGAAAACTTCCCGAGAGTGATGATCACCCATAACGGATCGGGTCTTGTAAATAAGTTAATAAATAAGCTACCTATAGAATTACATTTGCCTGGTTATCAGTACTGTGGTCCAGGCACAAAACTGTCTAAGAGGCTAGCACGTGGAGATCTTGGAATAAATCATCTAGACGCTGCATGTAAAGAACATGATATAGCTTACTCAGGGAATCCTAACAATATTCAGGCTAGAAACGTTGCTGATAGAGTTTTAGCGGAAAAAGCGTGGCAACGAGTGACCTCTAGTGACGCTAATTTACGTGAGAAAGCAGCTGCTTTTGCTGTTTCAAACATCATGAAAGTAAAATTAAAGTTAGGTATGGGACTCAGTGGAAAGAGAAGAAAGATGCAAAAGAAAAGAAAAATGTTAGCATTGAAAAATGTGATCAAGTCTACGGCGAAATCATTCATTCCTAGCAATGATTCACATAGTTCAATCAAATCAGCTTTAATGGTAGCTCGTAAACATATAAAAAATGTAGGTGGAAAAACAAATATCAAGATTCCACGTGTACTACCTGTGCCTAAGGTAGGTGGTTTTCTTCCAGCTCTAATTCCTATTTTTGCTGGTTTGAGTGCTGTAGGCTCACTTGCTGGAGGAGCTGCAGGTATCACTCAAGCTATTAATAGGGCAAATGTTGCTAAGCAGCAAATTGAAGAACAAAAACGACATAATAAAAAAATAGAAATGTTAGCACTCGGAAAGGGACTTTACTTAAAACCTCATAAAACAGGTTATGGCATTTGTTTGAAACAACGTAAGCAGAAACGTATGCAACGTAAACGTTCGCAAAGAAAAAAAAACGTTGTTGACATAATACGTTTACCAAATCGTCCATTGACTGACTATGATTTACTGAAATACGCGCGCTTATTGAAAATTTCAAATTTTCGAGGAGTCTACATGAGAAATGATTTACCTGCAAATAAAAGTCATTATCGAGAAACTGCAATTATAAATTTAGATGATAAAAAAGGGTCTGGTACTCACTGGGTAGCTTATCGTAAAAATGGTAGTAATGTTTTCTACTTCGACAGTTTTGGTGACTTGCAACCACCTGAAGATCTTATGAAATACTTGAAAATTGATAAAGTTAAATATAATTATAAAAGATATCAAGAATTTGATACTTTTGTTTGTGGTCACCTCTGCCTAAAATTTTTATGCAATCAACTCGGTGACACAGACAATTTTCGTCTATATAAGAAGTGATTAGATCGATAAACTATCAGTATCTTACTTACATTCAAAATGATTGAATCGCTAACTTTGAGCCTGTCAGGCACTTCGTCTGTTCTGGAAACTCAATACTTTCCACCAATTGAACTCGATTCAGATAAAATGTACAACTCTATACCTAATGTGGACTTTAAACGCAATAAATTTTATGTTGGACAAGAAATCATTGAATTACCAACTGGTAGCTATGAAAGAGAAGATATTGAACGTACTCTTCAGGAAATTCTCAGCCAAAAAAATATTACTCTAAGTATTAAACCTAATAATAATACACTGAGAAGTGTCATTACATGTAGCCATGAAGTAGACTTTCGTCCCAAAGACTCGATAGCTCGACTACTAGGTTTCACTCCACGACTGTTGAAACCCTATATAACTCACAACTCTGACTTGCCTGTAGCCATTCTCAAAGTGAATCCCCTACGAGTAGAGTGTAATATCATATCTGGAGCATACATTAATCAAAATCAAGTTCATACCATTCATGAGTTTTTCCCTGCAGTTCCACCAGGTTACAAAATAATTGAAGTTCCAAAACAAATTATATATTTACCGATAACAGTTAAAATTATTGATCACTTACAATTACGGATCGTAGATCAAGATGGTGATTTGGTAAATCTACGTGGAGAAGTTATAACAATTCGCCTACATTTGAAGAAGGTCTAAAAATGGGAATTGTTTTTAATACTAAGCCTGAAAAAAATTATATTAATAATCCACTATGTCCTCGGATAGTCAGTCGACAACGAGTCGTCAAACAGTTAACACGTCAGAATATTCAGTTTCTACGGAGTCTAGGTCTAAAGTTAAAAAGAGGAAACGGTTTCAGGAGAGTAAAAAGGAGCAAAAAATAAATTATGTTTTCGTTTGCTGCTGTATACCTGAAAAAAAAAAATGGAGGGAGTCCTTGATATACAATCACCAATCATTTTTGATGAGTCTGTTACGTCGGGGTTTTATCTTCTCGTGATAAGACCCTTTCGTTACCTTTTTTTGTCCTTTCAATAAATAGTGTTATGAAAGGATAGTCCTACTCGTTTTTGGCCTAACGTTTTCGAAAATAGCCAGGGAGAGTAGTTATGAACTTATGTAAGAAAGAAAACGGAAAAGATAACTATATATGTTTCTAACCTAACAAAAGAATAAGTTATCATGAAAATTTGACAACAAAACTAAAAAAAAAAAAAAAAAAAAAAAAAAAAAAAATATTTAACCGGGTTGTTTGAGTATAATTATTTATACAATGAGGTATACAGAACTTAAAAATTCTGGACCTCAGTATAAATAATATACTATAAGTTTAATATCGCAACTCTAAAACAAGATTTTTTTTTAGTCAACCGGCACTTGACTCCTACTTCTTAGCGTTAGAAATGATTCTAATCCACACAGTAGTGGATGCAAGGAAAGATTAGAGAATAGAGAATGATTATGTGTTTTTACTTACTTTCCTTTCTGCTAATGGACCTTGGACCGTAGAAATAGATCCTTGTAGTAACTCACACAGAGTTCCGATGACGACGACCGAAATAAAGTTGGGATCACGTCGGAAAAATTCGGAAAGATGCTCTAGTAAATTATTCGTATTTGGCACTGAATTTAAATTTATTTCGATCCAAAACAAATCTTTAGTTTACAGAAAAAATATTAGATTAGCAAACTGAGTGCTCGAAAAGTATAGTAATGCGGACTAAGCGCGTAAGTTATAATGTATAGATGCGGACTAAGCGCTTAAGTTATAATGTATAGATGCGGACTAAGCGCGTAATATTTTTAACAAAAATCGTGTTGCGGACTAAGCGCGTAAAAACTTCCGAACTGTTTGGAGCTCGGGACCGGAGTGATTTTGAGTTGCAACTCGAGGACACTCATAGCCTTAGGCCCATCCCTCTATTTTCCCTCCTCGAAAGATTTTCGGGGATTTTCCAATAGGGAGAGTGTTTCCTCGAGGGCTCCTCCTACGCTTGGGTCTGGAGACCCCCTACTCTAACTAAATTTTCCGGGGGAGAGGCCAAGATAGGTTCTCCGTCCCCGAGACAGATGGCAACGCTTGTACCATTTACAGATAAAAGAGAATAAATGTTTATAAAAGATTGTTCAAAATATAATATTCATGAATTATTTGTTATGATTAGTCAAGATGTTTGTCTATTAACCTGATTCACTAAAATGTTTAGATTCAAAATATAACTCTAAGTAAGAAATTATAAATGGTGTAATTAAGTTATTTGTTTAATATTTAATTTTTAGAAAAATGCTGTTAGAACAATCTTGTATAAATATTAACTACAACATTCCTAAATGCAAACCTTTTTGTGTTATATATAAATTTAAGAGGAAATCGTATTTGACTGTGCGCCGTTTTACCCGCACCTCCCCTTCTTTGTACAAGATAAATTGTTAAATAATCGTTGATGAATATGAATAAAAACCTATGGCAATGCTCAGTCCGTTATACGCAACTTAACTAATAACTTAGAAATAATTTACAATAAAAATACTAACAAATAGTTGCGATTAACTTAATAACAATAATAATAATTAAAGTAATAATTACTATAAAAATGATGGAGTGTTTTGATGTATTTTCGGTGGTTTGGTTTTCCTGCATTTAACATTTTTGTATTATTTATTTATAATTAACTGAATATTTGAACAATTAATAATCTTTTATTATTGTTTTGTGGCTTTGGTAGTATAAACTTAACTAGGGTTTTTGGTGTAACTATGTGTATATGTGAGTAAACTAATACTTAACATTATTTATTTATTTAACTAAATAATTATAATTTATTCATTGCACTTAAGGTTCTGATATTTGTTGATGATTCTGTATGGAATAGTGATATTTTCTTTGTTTTTATGGAAAATCTCAAATTTATTGTTAACTAATGTTTATTGTAAATTTTATTTTTACTGGATTTGAAATAAAAGTGCACGGTCTTAATGTAAATTAAAATCTAAGAAAATATTGATTAACTTAATAATAAAATGTTTATAATAATTCTTAATAATTAAGCAACTATTTGTTTGTAAAACTAAGAAAGATATGCAGTGGAAAAATCTATTTTCGGTTATATAACAGCAGGGGGTAGAGTGGTTTCAAGATTTACATGAGGGGACAAGACGGAAAAATACAGATTTTCAATGCACGTGCGCGACTGTAAACAGATAATATCGCCAGATTTCCGCCCCGCCCGAATTTTCCCAACGCTTTGGGTCGTAAAACTGGGGACAAGCAGGGTGATATCTAGAATTTTATAGTTTGCAGCTGGCCCTATTAGCCTATAGTTTTAAGGAAAAATTATACCCAGTGACATTTCGAGAGTCACGTCTCCGAAGGGAAACGGCGACACTTAAGATTCCACTTGGTATATTATCTTGTTTACTAAGAAAAAGGCCTCTGGGAACGAAAAAGCCGAAAACCCAGAAACTTGTAGGTATATCACGGAGAGATTATTTTTAGTGTGTGAACCTTTTTTATAGACAGACGGATGTTCGTGCATATACAATCTAATGTACGCACAGCGTATCGCGTCGTTAGTTTGGCTTTTGATATTATTTTCCGAGAAAAAAAAAAATTTGTTTTAGAAAAAAGACGGCGACGTTACAAGTCTGTTGCTCATTATGAGATTCATACACATCAACCATATATATCAGCATCGTTCAATAATAGTGATGAAATTCGTATTTCTATTCAACATCAAGATTTATTCTTGCTACCCTTCAAAAGTTTACTTCATATTTGTGGTAAATTAACTAAAACAGATGGTACTGCGCTGCAACATACCAAGTTTGTGAACAATGCTATATGTCATCTGTTCGAGGAAATGCGATATGAAATGAATGCGATTGAAATTGATCGATGCAAAAATATCGGTCTAACTAGTACAATGAAAGGTTATGTTTCCTTCGCACCAAGTCAGAATAAATATAATGAGAATTCTGGATGGACTGATGTTTCATAAGAGGGGGTAATAACTGATAATAATGGAAATATTTACATCACTATACCTCTATCAATGATTTTTGGTTTTGCTGAAGACTATAGAAAAATTATTGTAAATGCTAAACATGAACTTATTGTCACAAGATCAAGGAGTGATGTGAATGCTATTATACAGGAGGCAATAATGGTTGATAATAGAGCTACGTATGATGAATTTAAATTAACCATATCTCGCATAGAGTGTCTTATGCCTTATATAGTTTTATCAGACAAAAGAAAAATACAACTTTATAACTACATTCAAAAAGATATACCCATTGCTATGAGTTTTCGGTCTTGGGAATTGTATGAATATCCAGTACTTCCACGTACTACTCAGCATGTATGGACCGTCAAAACATCAAACCAGTTAGACAAACCACGCTTTATTATCCTAGCATTTCAAACTGCTAGAAAGGGACATAATAGCAAAAATTGTAGCCATTTTGATCATTGTAAGATTAGTAATGTAAAACTCTTTCTCAACTCGCAAAATTATCCATACAATAATCTTAATCTTGATACTGATAATAATCAATTTGCAATGTTGTATGATATGTATGCACAATTTCAAAGTGCTTATTATCATGAAAATATGAATCCTCTTTTAAACAAGGAAGAATTCATCACATATGCACCACTTATAGTTATTGACTGTTCCAAGCAGAATGAATCATTGAAACAAGCAGCTGTCGATGTACGTCTCGAGTTTGAAATGAAAGAAAATATACCCGCTGATACAACAGCATTTTGTTTAATTATACATGATCGCATTGTCAAGTATAATCCTATAAGTGGGGATGTTAAAAAAATTATTTAATTAAAAAATTTTTTCCCACCACTTTTTTTCTATATAAAGCTTTACAAGTAACCATAAGATCTTAGTATGGTTACAACTTTCTCCAAAATGAGTCGAAATAAAGTATCATATACACCCCTGGTTGAAGTAAAGAATGCTAGAAGAGTACAAGATGGCAAACAATGTAATACATATCGAGGCAAGCCTTGCTCTAAGCCTCCTGATAAATGCAAAGAATGGAAAAATTATTTCAACAAGTATTCCAGCAACACGAATTCTATGCCAGAACAGCAAGGTTACAAGAGGTTCTGAGATAATATAATACATATTGTTAAGAATAATTTTTGTATTGAGTTATAATTTTTTAATAAACAAAACGTAATCTTATATTTTGTATACATTTATATTTATTATTCCTTTCCTTTATCTCTTCCGAATTCTTATAAGTTGGATAAGTCTTAATTCTACATTGATATAGAAGAAGAAAGAAAAAATTCATGTATTTATTTAAACTCTTTCTATACGTATACTTTAACAATTAATGAATGATCCATAAAGTAATAAATTATAATACTAGGATCAAATCGGTAAAAAATTCGAATGCAGGCTGCGGCGCCGGTAAAAACATATACACACAAATTTTTAAATTCCATACATGAATCGAATTTAAATTCCGGCTGCCCGCGTCGGACGTCGGTATGACAGATTTGCCCGTTATCGACCGTCGATATTCGGTGGCGCCGTAGCCGCGCAGCCCCTACTACTCTTTTGATTTGATTCACATTATACCTATGAATTGGAGCAAATTTTTGCAAAGGTGTAATCATGTTATTTGACTTATGGAGAGTTCTATTATACGCGTATACGGCTGCATTTAATGCTAAATCCCACATATTTTCTGGTAATTTTGAATCGTACATAAACGCACGAATTTTCTTTTGAATCGTTTGATTAAATCGCTCAGACACACCGTTATGTTCAGTAGTATCAGGACAATCAAATTTATGTTCTGTTCCTAGACGATTCAAAACTTCGACAGTATATCTACCTGTGAATTTAGTCCCTTGATCAGATCTTAGATAACACACTTTAGCATCGCGTCCTAATAAGTTTCTAGCGCTTCATACAAAAGCTTCAAGACAATGTCCAGTTTAATTTTTAGATTTCATTGAATATGCCATGGCTAATCGTGAAAAACCACTGCCAATTCTTTGTCTATAATTATTTAACGAAGCTCCAACGAGATATCACTCTCCCTTTTTTACCTGACATCTTATTTACCAACCTGTATATTTGTAACAGGGTTAACTTATTATTGAAATATGGTTGAGAAGCAGAGTTTAACATTTAGTTTCCGAGTTATAATAATTAGGATAGTTCGTGAAACCTATCTTAAATCACTAGTGATTGAAAAATCGACATAAAAAAAACGCAAATGCGTATCTGAAAATCTTGTTTTTAACAAATTGGTAAAACAACAATAGAAAAAATTAGCCTAGGTATAGATTACAATCCATTAAATAGAAGATGAGACGTAATCGATGCATTTTTCAATTATGCAAAATATACAGGGTGAGAAACAAGATTTTGAAGCTTAATATCTTCGAAACTAACTGGTATCATAAACAACCCAAACATAGGGATCAAGGTACTATATGGTGCTAACTAAATCCAAAATTTGAACTTGATTAATGCATTTTTACTCCAGTTACCGCGTCACGTAGAAAAACGACTTTTTTCTATTGTTGATGTTTTTCTCAGGATCTGCCTCATGAAATGACTTGAAATTTAAGAGAAATATAGTCCTAATTACGTTCAATAATCATAATTTTTTTTAGAATGATTTCAAATTTAGTTTTCGAGTTAAAACAGTTTCAAAAATTTGCGCTTTATGGTGTGTAATAAACAAACGACGAACGATAATATACATTTTTTGCGGTAAAAAGATAGGTAATTTTATTCTCTTCTAGGTACATATTAAGCAATTTACTTTCATTAACTTTTCTAATAACTTTATTAGAAAAAACTGAAATCTCAAAACTAAAAAATCGATATAAAAAAAAAAAAAAAAAAAAAAAAAACGGGTAAAAGAAATGTAAAAGCGAACTGCTATCTCGGTAAGTATTCGTATAAAAAGGAAAATGAGACTTGGTGGATTGAAATCCACTGAGTAGAAGCTGAACTAGAGGCGATATGATCGAACACACACACACACACACACACACACACACACACACATCCATATGGACATTTTCTAATAATACTATTTTTCGACTAAAAATGCCTCAAAACATATTTCCTACATGTTTTTACACAAACTCCAAAAATTATTATTACAAAGCTTTCTTAGGAAGGAAGCAAAATCATCAATAAAAACAGCAATACATCTATATCTTTATGGATAAGATGGTGGATTAATTGGTCCCATTAAATCAGAGTGTATAATTTGTAATGGCTCTGTTGCACGTTTACGTGTTGAACTAAATGACAATTTATTAAATTTAGCTATCATACAAACTTCATAATCTAAAATTGACTCATTAAAAATAGCATCTTGTAATTGTTTGTTTTCGGGAAATCGTTTTTGCAATTCTTTTAAATAACTTATTAAAGCATGGCCCATTCTTACGTACCAGAGCATTGCTTTATTATTTTTAACAAATTTATAATAATTGTTACTAAAAGCTAATTTTGTATTAGTTAATGTAACTATTGGCAATATCATTTATTTTACGATCCTAAATGGTCATATCAAAATTAGAATGCTCAGAAATAATTTTCTTTTCATTTTTAGTTATCTCAAATGAACTGGTTTCTATCGTTTTATTATTATCTAAACTGGACACTTTATCTTCAATTTGATCATTATTATAATTAATTAACTCAGACGAATCCTTTAACTTAGATGATTCTTGTGCAGTTATATTACGTGTAATGTACCTTGGTTCTAATATACTTTTTGCACTTTCATTGGTTGTATTAACAAAAACTTTTATTGTTATTGTTAATACAACCATAACTATTATTGTTACTATCTAAGTTAAAAGAATTAGTCTTATTTGTTTTATTTATTTCGAATTTAATAATCCAGTACGGACTTTTATAAATTCCTTTTATAAACAGTTCATTCCACCAGGTAATAAATAAGAAATACAGGATTAAACTAATTTGAATTTATTCTGAATTAAACACGTCTCTAGCTTTGCTTGATTTCGGTTAGACTGGTATGTAAGGAGCCGAGCTCCGAAAGCTACGATATGCAGCTTCTCGAAGTGTTAAGAGTAGGGGGGAGCAGTCACATATACTATAGTACATAGGCGCACTATATACTTATTGTATATTCCAACATAAACCTACGACTTTTTGTACTTGGCATAGCGGAGGGAGGGAAATGAGGTTTACAGCAATATAACAGCTTTGCAATCATTTTACTCCTGCATTTTTTATTTTAAGAAAAAAAATTATGTACAAGTTATGTAAACGTACTGTTTAAAATTTTATGATTCAAGAATACTTATTTAAAGCATTAAATCATATTTAATTCACGCGCCAAGAGAATTTTTTCGAAATGCGTGGCTAATGTCGATTACTATAGCTTGTATATATACAAATTGTACAACTTCAACGTATTGTATACATGCTTGCTTACAATAATGCGTGTGGTAGGTGGATTTTAGTTTAAGATCAAATTATCCCGCTCCCCCGCCTACCTCCAATGTGTTTAGTATACGGCAACTCGCAGCGCGTGGGGTAGGTGGGTTTGAGAGTTTATGTTGTTGATAATTTTCGCACTTGACTGAATTTTCTATTATATTTCGTATGAAGTTGTTATATCTATTATTCTACAAATCTGATAACAGATTTGTAATCAGAGACCTTAAAATCTCCTGGTAGTACATAGCTTTTTCACAAATCTCGAGTTGAGCAGTAATTGGCATCAACGAATTTGTTTAAAATATTTTCACGATTTCAATAATGCGATTCGGGTAAAAGTATGCAAAATGTTCAATGAATGTTTATAACTGTTATTAAAGTTAATAAATCATTTTTTCTCAGTAATATTTATTCTTATAGTACCTAATTAGTTGCTCGATATCCAAAATTTAATTACAGCAATTTATTTTTTCGATTTTTAAACTATATTGTGCCTTGCTTATTATATCTATTTTATACATATATTATACGTATAGTATACGTATAGTATACTTACGCAAGGTGGATTAACAGCCCTGGCTTAGAATTCTTGTTTTTTAGTTTAAGATTGACATTTTCTTATTTATCGGCGCAGCCACAGGTAATTCAAACATAGAATTGATGCAGAGTCGCCCGATGGCTGACTTCAGGGAATAAAGCAGATCGCTCTTACCGCGATGCCCCCTGAATTTAGCATTTGAGCTTCCCTCCGGATAATCGTGACCCCAGCACTGGTCGACGGGCGGGACGTTGGGCACATACGTCCGGTGAATACCAGAGGACACTCGCGTTTGCGATTCTAATAGTGTGAGAAACTTGCTTTAACAGAGGAAACATCGTCTTTTTTCTTGTTCTAATTACCAGTTGTGTTATCAGATGGTATTTTCAATATACTGACCATGCTTTATAGAAGAAATTTGTATTCTTATAAAACAGATCAATTTTGTAGATTTGTCAATTGCATAATCTAAATAAAACTAATTAGTTTCATTCGAATACTTTTATTGATCTGCTGCAGCGAAAAATAATGTTGAATTTTAATGACCATTGATTTGTGTATAAAACATTTCAGAGATTGTAATGATACCCTGTTAAAAATATTCACATCAAATTTTTTACGTGTACAATTTTACATAAATCAATTAATTTAAGTAAAAATTAAGGTACAATTTTAAATAGAATTGTACGTAAAGATCAGTAAGTAAAATTTTATGTGAAATATTACGTAAAGTTTTACAATTTTATTCGTGCATGTGCAATTTTATATCTAATAGTTTAAAATCTTTACATAAAATTTCATGTAAAATTATATGTAAATATTTTTGACAGGGATAATAGTACATTACACAACTAGGGGCGAAAGTTGGCTTTTTCAAGTGAGGATGATAATTGTGTGAAATGCTCACTTTCTTTCGCATTTTCAAAATACTAAAAGTCAATAAAATTAGTTATTATAAAGTAAATCCATCGATACCCTTCCTACTAGAATGCAGCGTATACCAAAATATAGCAAATTCGACAAATTCAATATTTAATTGAATTAATAAGAATAAGGAACGACAACGTAAGGCGAAGTGAATATAAAAAGATAGCCAAACTCAAAGTAAAATCTATTAAGAAAATCGATAATAGTAAATGCACCTAAAATAATAAAGATAAAATGAAACACCGATATGCACACACATACTACGACTCTACGGCAGAGGCAAGAGACCAAGCGAAGCATACCGATATGCACACACATACTACGACTCTACAGCAGAGGCAAGAGACCAAGCGAAGCACACCGATATGCACGCACATAATACGACTCTACGGCAAGAGGCGAAACGAAACACCGATATGCCCGCACACATTGCCGTCCTACAGCAGAAGCATCGAGACCAAGCGAAGCATACCGATATGCACACAAATACTACAACTCTACGGCAAGAGGCGAAACGAAACACCGATATGCACGCACACATTGCAGTCCTACAGCAGTGGCGCAAAGCTAAGCGAGGCACACTGATACGTACAAATCTCGGCCCCACGGTGGAACACAGCGGATGCCAGTAAAACGAAAAAAAAACAAGAAACCTACTATACATCATACACGAAAGCGATGCACGTGCAATGAAGAGAGGCCGTGGAACGTGCAACGTTATCGGCAAGTGACACATAAGTCACGCGCGCTAGAAGCTCGAGGAGCCACCAAAGAGGACCCGGCGCAAGTCGTCTCAAAATGCACAGAGGAAGCTCCTAGGAGTTTGCAGATAAGGAAGGTAAATCAGAGGCGAGTTTGACAGGAGAAGAGCACGATGTACTAGAGGAGAGGATTTTTACTCTGATATTCTGATTGGCCCTCTCTGCAACGTCACATGCGTAAAAAGCTCCATATAAGGCAAGAAGCTGCATCTAGGCCTTCTAATTGGACAAATACCAACCCCAACAAAGAGACGAAAATCGGAGGACGCCTCTCCTACGGGAGCATAAAAGAGCCCAGCAACAGGTGCTCAGATCGTCAGTCTGCTCCAAAAATCGTTACCACTCGAAAGCTCTGCCCGAGTCTGTTCCGGGTACCAGACTTAGAATTATTTCGGTGTATCGGGACTTCGAAAATTTCCGACGGGTTAAAACCTTAGAATCTTTTTAACGATTCGGAACTTAGAAAAATTCAAATCAGTGTAAAGACTTAGAATATTTTGGCTAGTAAAACAATTTGAATATTCATATTATTAAATCACTTTACTTACAATTGTGCTATATCTAGAGAGTTGCGAGCGAGCGTTATTCAAAATTTGTGGCAAATCGAATAAACTATATCCCAATTTAAATCGCGAGTGAATAATTAACCCAAAAGCTCCTGATCCTTGTCGCCCTGTTCAATTCGAAACTATCCGCTTCGGAAGTCGAGTCCAAAAGCCGCTGAGAGGACGTGCTGGGAGCAGAGCAGGCCATTGCAGAAATAAAGCAAAAGGTAAGTGAATTTAATTAAATAGGCTGCATGCCTCTGTTGCTCATTTCTCTCTTTCTCTCTCATAATTAGAGATCAGTAGATAGGCTATAGGCATACTGGCTCATGCGGATTCTGGCTCACCCCCTCCTCTCTCAGTGTGAGCCAGAATCCGAGCAGTGTATTTTAAATGGAGGGATTGTCAATCCCTCCCTTTTCTCCCCAAGCGACCGAGAATTCTTCCCCCTCTCGAAGTGAGCCAGAATCCGAGCTGTGTATTTTTAGATAGAGGGAGTGTCGATCCCTCCTTCCCTCCCCTAGCGACCGAGAATTCTTCCCCCTCTCAAAGTGAGCCAGTAACCGTAGTATGTATAAGTCCCAATCTTCCCTTCTCTGCGATAAGTTAGTCCCCCGTCTGCGCGGACAGATTGCATAGGTAC
>QLSS01000439.1:0-26947 GCA_024372645.1 Trichomalopsis sarcophagae
AGGCTTACCCGGCCTGCCAAACCATTCACCGTCAGATGATGAGATAACGCTAGCCGTCAGTGATATATGTATGTAGAGGGCCACACCTCCTCCGTTTCTGTTTCTGTCCCGTCTGTAAAGTACGTAGTCGTCCTGTGAAGGGATGGACGTTACCTTTTCGCTCAACCAGGTCTCAGTAACAGCTATTACGTGGAATGGAGAGCGAGTGGATAAAAGAGCCTGATCATCTCAATGTGACCCGTAAGCGAGTTCGCATTAAAATGACAGACTCGTAGACCTTCGGACAGAGACACCTTAGAGCCGGGTGAAAACGTGGCAGATGAGCTTGATGGTGGGTGTGGTGAGATGATATGTTTGTGTTTGAGCCTCAGTGTAGAGCGATGTCGGCAGTGAGAGGGAGCCGGGCTAAAAAAGCATCCAGTTCAGCGTCGGTGTTGATGACGGTGGCCCGCTCCCTGTCGTCGTTGCAGCGCATGTAAAGCCTTCCTTCTCGGGTGAACGTGCGGCAGCCCTGCCTCCTCTTGGCCCCCAGCCTGGCCTTCGAACGCAGCTTATGGTCGTCAGAGGGTAGCAGCTCGTTGATGTTTATGGGCCCTTGATGGTCAGGGCTCAGAGCTATATCCCTTCTGAGGACCGTGGGGTCAAGCGCGCTCACGACTGAGTAGGCGAGGAGGTGAAGCGAGGTTTCGCGGGTGTAGTGCAGGCCAGTGACGACGATCACGCTGTTGGATGACTGCTCTTGTCGACTCCTGACCTCTGCCAATTCGCTGCGCAGACTACAGATCTCCGCAGCGCCCGGCATAGTACTGCTGCTGTCCTGCTGCGTTGTCAGGCTCCTCGACGAGAGGTCTTCTATTTCTGCCTGCAACTCGGTGATGGTGGACTCAGCATTTTGAATGCGAGTCTTGAGTGCAGGCAGCTCATCGAGGGCCTTGAGACGCTTCTCCAGCGGGCCAAGTCGCTGCTCAATCTTGAAGATCCTCTCTGACACGATGTTCTGCGTCTTGAGGGATTCCGTTTGAGCGTTGCGGATGTCGTCTAGAGCTCCGCGAATATCCATCAAAGCCGCCTCAATGGACGGCGTAGGTGTCGTTGCGCCGGCCAGGCGTGTTGGTGGCGGATTCCGCGAAGCGTTGGCTGATGGTGGTGCCGACCGCGTCTTCTTGCCCGCTGGTTGCTGCTGTTTGGGAGTACCCTTGCCTGCTGCTGTTGTTGCAGTTACTCCCAACACAGTTGTTGCAGCAGAGGATGATTTTGTTCTCGCTTTGCCTCCCCTGCCGTTGCTCTCCGCACAGGTGAGACAGGCTATAGTTTGCCTGTCGCTCATCACTATAGCCTTGACGTTGACAGTGTTCTGACACTTTATGTGGAAGTATAAACCACAGTGTTCACATCTTTTCGGGTCTTTATGCTGAATCGGTTGTTTGCAGCTGCTGCATTGTTGAAATGTCACTTCCACGTTCTTCTCGCCGTTTGCACTCATTTCTCGTCGATAATTTATTGGCAGTCGGTGACGCAGATATTCGTTAAGAGTGATAGATTATGGACGGAGTGAAAGAGTAGATGGTGTGACTCTTACGGATGGCGCGTTAGTGGTACGTATATGGCGTACAGATGGCGTGTTAGTGGAGAGAACGTGAAAGTGAAAGTACCGACCTCGAAAAAGTGTGAAGACGTCTTGAAGATTCTCCCGCGATGCAGCAGGTGTCGCCACGATGTAGATTTCGGAGAGAAGGAGAGGCCGTGCAGGTGCGAAAACAAGCCTAGCCAAGGAGAGCAGATTTGTAGGTTAGGAGCAGTGTAGAAAGTTGGCAGATGAAAAGATGAGTTAAAAGAATTGCAGCCTTCGGTGATTTATATATCAGCGTGAAGGTTGCAAAGAGAAGCGTGCAACTATCTACAACAGAAGAGGGCCCGAAGGCAAGAAGCAGCAGAATAATAGTTCAAAAGAATGGCAGATCAGCAGATCTGTCAACTGTACTCACCAGGAGGAGGGAGGAGAGAGAGAGAGAGAGAGAGAGAGAGAGCGTGAGTGTGCGAGTGTGCTGCGGAGGACGATACAGACGGTGCGACGTCAGAGGCAAGAGCCTCTAGACGACCGCCGGTCTGTCAACGTCAAACAGCTCGAGGCCGTCCGTCGCAAAAGTGGTGAGGAGATCCTCGTCGGCGCCAGCTACTCCGCCGAGACCGGTGCCGAGTCAAGAGAGGGGGGTGACCAGCAGAGGCTCCGCCAGTCCACAGCTGCTCTTCCAACAACACCGGTACGGAACAGCCAACAGCGCCGAGAGACTCCAAGCAAAAAACTGAGGAGCGAGGCGATGGAGAGCCTGCGTCGAGGTATTGCGCAAGGAGCGATACCCCGACTACTGGGCGCCATCCGCAAGAAGCCAGACGGCGGAACTACGAGGCAGGAGCCATTCGCCGAGAAAGCCGAGACAGAAAGCATGGAGGCAGAGGAAAGCTTGGAAGCGCAGAGGGAGTTGGAGACGTACGTCGCCAGTTCTTATCTCGCTAACAGGGCCACCCCTACTTCAAGCAACGGCCAGTCAAAGCAGAAGAAGAAAGGTAAGAAGAAGAGATATAACCCGAATCGACAGTCGGCTGACTGTGGACGATTACGTCTCGGCTCAGCTGTCAGACGACGACGAGAAGCCCGGGGCACCGCTCAGGGGTTTCTTCAGCGGCATCTATCGAGGAACGGCCGAAATCGACTGGGACAACTGGTCACCTACCCGTCAACCGGAGGAAACGGTTGACCGGGACAGGGATTCACAGACAGAGGCG
Organism: Trichomalopsis sarcophagae; assembly: GCA_024372645.1. Taxonomy (NCBI): domain Eukaryota; kingdom Metazoa; phylum Arthropoda; class Insecta; order Hymenoptera; family Pteromalidae; genus Trichomalopsis; species Trichomalopsis sarcophagae. The sequence continues at coordinate 2,785 of QLSS01000439.1, forward strand.
GAGAGACAGCGGGAGGAAGAGAGACAGCGGGAGGAAGAGAGACAGCGGGAGGAAGAGAGATAGCGGGAGGAAGAGAAACAGCGGGAAGAAAAAAGACAGAGAAGAGGAAAGAAGACGAGAGGCAGAACAACAGCGACGCGAGGAGGAGCAACGCGAGAACGAGGAACGTTTCCGAACCGCAGCTGAGCGAGCAGCAGCTGCAGCGGAAGAGAGAAGAAGGAAGAGAGAACAGAAGCAGCAGGCGCGAAAGGAAGTCAACGCTGTACCGGCAGGGCAGGAGCCGATGGACATGGATCCACCTGCAGGGACGGCGACTCCAATCTCGCCCACTGCCGACCAAATCCTTCCTGACGCTCTCTCACGTGAGGATACGAGGCCGGAGCAGCGCACGGTGGGCAAGACGGAGAAACGCAACGCTGCTCGAGCCGCTCGAAGAAGAGAAGCTCGGCAGTTGCGACGAGAGGAACGAAAAAGTGGTGAGGCCAGCCTACCAGTCCGAGATCATCCAGTGTCCACGGCAAGGACAGCGGCCAATAATCCACCACAAGAGCGAAGAGACAGAGAAAAGAGAGAAGAGAAGCGACCGCAGAAGTAGTGGAGAACGGGTAGGCCAGGACCGATCGGCGAACCGCGTGAGGAGTCGATCCTCCAACCGTGGGCCTCTACCTGTAAAGGAAACAGGAGTGTGGTTCGGAGGACTACGACGCATCCCAACCGATCCCACGATCGATCCTGCCTCATACAGCTGTTTCAACTGCTGGCGGTTTGGTCATGGAGTTGTCGACTGCCCCCAAAAAATCCGCAGTGATTACTGTGGAAACTGCGGGCGGCGAGGCACCTCCGTGACTAGCTGTCAGCGGTGTGCAGACGCATTTCATGGTGCGCCACCGCCGAGAGGAAGGCTATGTTCCCATCGAGACGGCCAGCGAAATAAGAGACGCCGGAGAGGAGGACTGGGACGAGCACGACGACCGACAGGCCATAGAACAAGAGGAGCGACACGAAAGGGAGGCTCGTGACCAGCGCCAGCGAGAGGAGAGAGCAGCGTGGGAGCGACGCCAATGAGAGGAGCAAGAAAGACGTCAGCGATTGCCATTAAAACCCGCGAACTAAAATAATAATCCGCGCGTTCAAGGATTTGCGCATCGAGGTGCTGGAAGGCACAGCGTCGCAGCCCATTTCACCCATATCAACTACGCGAAAATTGAACTTCTTGAGCCATTGCTTCTTCTCGGCTCCTTTTATATACACAACACTCGCGTCATGTAGAATAGTTTTTAAGGCATTTTCCAGCTCCTCGTAGGCCAGATCTTTCGAACTCCGTGATAATCCGTCATAATTGCGTTCCAACCAGAGATTTTCAGACTTATACTTGGCTGTGAGTCTGCACTACGGTGTAGGCGGCTTTAAACAAAAACCAACGTCTTGAGTTAAACGTTGAGTGGAAGAATGGGAAGTTAATTGACGACAAATTCGTTCACAGGCTTTCTGAATCCTTGCACTTCGAACACGTACTCCATTTTAACTGACTTCCTACCACAAACTGCTGCTCAATTTATACCATCTTCTCCCACCACCCTTTAAATGATTTTTTTAACATCTCCATTCATAGGGTTGTACTCGACTATACGGTCGTGTAGGATGAGACAATATGCAGAGGTGCCAACTGGAATATTTGCCCTAGCCTCAAATTCGAGACGTTCATCAACTGCTTGCTTAAGTAACTCATTTTGTTTTGAGCAGTCAATGACAATGAGAGGCGCATACGACAGATAGTCGGCTTTTTTCAACTCTTTGTACCTCTTTGTTGTAGTACGCATTTTGAAAGTTGGCATACATATCGTAGAGTAGAGCATACTGATACGAATTCTTTCATGAGACTTGTCAAGCCCACATTCTTGCATCGATCAATCTGTATGGCGTTGAGTTCGTAACGAATTTCCTCAAATAGATGACATACGGTGCTGTTTACAAATCGTGTAACCTCGATGGCAGTGCCATCTGGTCTTTGTAATTTTCCGCATATATGTAGTGAACTGCGCGAAGGCAGTACACATAGATCTTGATGTTGTATACCAGTGCAAATTTCATCGCTGTTATTGAAATTCGATAAATTATAGGGCTGATGCGCATGAATCTCGTAATGCGCAACAGATTCGTCAAATATGATAGGTGACTGTATGCTTAGCACCTCTTCCATTTCGCTGAAAGCAGCAAAATATTACGCAACTTATTTTTTTCCAAGGACAACTCTTAAACCTAGACTTCTTAGAAACTGTATGTTTGGACGTGTTAGCGCTTTGAGCACTCGTCGATGACTGGCTGCTCGACGGCATGGTAGTTACTATTATAGCCTTTACCCACTTTAGTATTGTACACAATACCCATAATGCTCAGACTGATTATATGTGTAATCTAATTCTTATGACTTCGCCACGAAAATTAACTAAATAACCGTCTTTATCGACGATGTGGAGCTGCAAGTTATTTATAGTATTGACAGTAACTGGTAGGTAAATAATTCGCGATGGTACTCCGATAATCTTGGAGCCGGATGAGACAGCTGGAAAGAATTCATGTATGGTGTATACCTTATGTTCATTTATTTATGCCCCAGATAAAATATTACACTCGACGCGTAAAGCGTTAACTTTGACTTACTGGCAAGTCGGATTCGTAATCAGTATTTGGCGACAATACGCGACTCGTGAAACCATACAATTTGCCGACAGAATCTTCCGGCTGGAAATCAATCGATCGATTACACTTGATCATGCAACGAAGGGTGTTGTTATTCGGCTTGAGTTTGAGGGTTATGACTGTTGGTATAAGCGCCTCTTTCAGACTCTTCTCAATGTCTTTAATCTCGTAGCTGCCTGTAGGCAAAATTATCACTTCTCCACCCACGTAAAACTTGTTATTGCCTGTATCGATGACTGGTATTGAATTGAAAGTCATCAACTCAACAAGTCCGAGAACGTAATTTTTGTTAGGTGAAAGATCAAGCGGTGGAAAATATTGAGCTTCCAATACAGCTGAAGTTCCAGACAGGATCAGTGTTAGTGAATCTTCCATGACTACTCGAACGAAACTGACTGAAGCCGAAGCAGAACCAACACTTATATATCATTCAGAAGAAATTTTAGGCAAAGATGCCCAAAGTTGTAGCTATTGTAATCTTGATAATGCTCCTGATTGACTTGAATCTGCTCACATTCCAATATTCCATAAGATCCCGAGGTGGCTGTAAATTACTAAAACTGTCAAAATACACTACATTTCGCATGTAAACACCTTAAAATATGAAATTTTTAGGATGCGGGCATATGTGAGGTCAGCGTCAGTTAGTGGACGTTGCGGCAATTTGAAGTTTTTTTTTTCTTAAACCTTGCCCACGTTTCTGGTACATACCATAGCCCTCTTTATAAGGTTTCAAATAGAGACCCTTATCACCGAGCGCAATAGCTTCCATTGTTTTGTTATGTCTTTGGCTTTCATCAAGCTGTCGTTTAGCGGTGCTATTATCGTTCACTGCTTTAGCGATACCAGCAGCGCCACCTGCTAATGCACCTGTTGCATTCAAATCGGCAAATATCGGAATGAGAAATGGTAGAAATCCTCCAATTTTGGATGGGACTAACAGCATACGTGGAATACGTATATTTTTCTTGCCCCCAGCCTTGTTTACAGCTTGACGAGCAGCCTTCAGAGCGCTACGAATGACTGCGTGAGAGTTGTTGCTTGGAACATCAGAAGTAGATTATTTTAGCCAGTGAAATAGATGGTTGTTTTTTTATTTGTCGCCGTTCAAGACCCATTCCAAACTTAGATTTTGCTTTCATGGTGCCTGATATGGCAAGAGCAGCTGCTTTTTTACCAACTCCTGCGTCTGCCGCTCGGACTTGCTCCAAGATTCTGTGAGTAGGCAATATCGTGTTCCTTGCAAGCTCTATCAAAAGTATTGATTCCAGGATCTCCACGTAATAGACGTTTTGCTAGTTTAGTGCAGGGGCCGCAGTACTGATACCTCGACTGGGAGCTTATTGAGAAGTGAATTCACTAAACCACGACCTTTGCGTCGTTGCTGCTTATGTACGATCATGATGAATGAGAGTACAGCTCTCGACTGATCTTAAAACATTATAAACGCGCTTTTTATAATAACAGCAATAGTCGCTCTCAAGCTGAAGAAGCGTTCACGTGGATTTCCAGCAACAAAAAATTAAGCTACCGGTGTCGAATTTCGATACTCTAATAGAGCAGCAAAAAGTGCAAAAACGTAACGGGGAATTACTGCCTGACAATATTCGAGCAGTATTTTGTGGATCATCAAATTGTGGTAAAACCAATACACTGATCGCTCTCATAACGCATCCCAATGGACTCAAGTTTGAGAACGTGTACATCTATTCAAAGTCGCTGAAACAGCCCAAGTACTTTTGCTACCTTTACCTGGTATACAGTACTTCCCCTACAGTGAACATGATACAGTTGTGTCACCTGACGACGTACTCCCTAACTCAATCATGGTTTTCGATGACGTCGCCTGTGAGAGACAAGACAACGTCAGGGCTTTCTTTTGCATGTGAAGACACAAAAACGTAGACTGTTTCTAGCTCTGTCAGTCATACGCTCACATTTGAAACATTTGGTGCGCGATAACGTAAATGTGCTAGTAGTTTTTCGTCAAGATGACGTAAATCTCAAACACATATTCGATGATCATGTGAATCCAGATATGACATATACAAACTGCAAATCTTTATGCTCAGCATGCTGGAAAGAAGGTAAACATAAATTTCTTTTTATCGACATGGAGCTATCCATCAATGATGAACGATATAGGAAAGGTTTTGATTGCTTCGCCATAAATATATAACGTATAGCAGACGTGAGTAGTTGTAAACTGTGATTCGTCAAAGAGTCAACATGGCAGACTTTCGACGTGAAAAGGCAGTTCTTTAGCAAATTACCAAAGCTAGAGAAGCAATTAGACATAAACATAGATTATTGAAGCAAAGTAAAGCTAGCATGGAAAAAGCTCTGGGCGAGACTTTTAAGCCCATAGTAGATCCACTGGAGAAACTGGTAAATGTGAAACAAGAGGTTAAGCCAGATATTAAACAAGAGTTAAAAAAAGAGAAAAGTTTCGACGATGATGTTAACGATGAAGAAGATAATGAATAAAACAGCTGATGCTTCATTTGAAAGTGCTCAAGAGGATAGTGAGGGCGAGAAGATTGAGAAAGACAGTAAAATAAAGAATAAGCATTTGCTATCGTTAAAAGAAAATCGTCATGAGAAAGACATGAAAACGAACAATAAGTATCTGTTAACATTGATGCAAAATCGCCAACGATATCTCGATCACGTGTTTGGAATTCGCCAAGAGGGTCAAATACTCAAGATTGGTGATTCGCCTATAGAAATCACCAGAAATAATATAATTGTTTTGAATAAAAAATATTCAAAAACTGGCAAGCTGATCTGGTGGAGATGCAGTCTTATACACAAGAGAACAAAGGCTACAAGTACCTGCTGACGGTTATCGATGTCTTCTCAAGGTACGCTTGGGCTGTTCCTTTGAAGCAGAATACTGGCAAGGAAGTTGCAGCAGCAATGAAGTCTATTCTGCAACCTGTCCGACGTTACTCGTGTGTCAAAGAACTTGCATACCGATCGAGGCAAAGAATTTTACAACTCCTCGTTTGAAAGCCTTATGAAACAGTAAGCATCAATCTCTACTCGACATATAGCAATCTCAAAGCTTCAATCTGTGAGCGCTTCAATCGCACACTCAAGAACAAGATATGGATGCAATTTAGTTTACGGGGTAATTATAAATGGCTCGATATCTTACCTGATTTACTGATGGAGTACAATAACAGCAAGCACCGCACCATCGGTATGAAACCTAAAGATAAAGCAGAGAGAATGAAACTCAAGTCCTTCAACGTTTCTCTCACCAAGAAAGCAGAAAAAAGCCAATTTTATGGTTGGAGATAAGATGCGAGTGAGTAAAATGAAGCAAGTATTTGAAAGGGTTATACACCCAACTGGTCGATAGAGATTTTCACCATTAGTCAAGTTGTGCCAACGTATCCAGTGCCAACGTACAAGCTGAAGGACTATCAAGATCAACCCATCGCTGGTGGTTTTTACGAACAGGAATTGCTTAAAACCAAGTATCCAGGTGCTTATCTTGTAGAGAAAGTATTGAAAAAACGAGGAAATAAGCTTTATATAAAATGGTTAGGGTTCGATAATACGCACAATAGTAGGATAAATAAATCAGATTTATAAATAAATGTTTACAAATTGTCTTTTCATTTTAACATTATAAACAATTTATTCTTAATCTGTCTGCATAATCTTATAATGGCTCCAAGGTAAAATATCAGTTTCACCTCCTAGCAAGTACCTTTTACTATCGTGTGTATCTATACTACGTAATTCGTATATTAAACTATCCATGTCTGTACACAGCAGCTTACAATCATCGCCGAACTGCTTTTTCATATAATCATAGTGAAAGCCATAAACTAACGTTTTTGATAAATCAAGTACACAGAGTCCAACATAAATAGGTTTATCCATATTAACTTCAGTTTTAGTCAGTTCTATAATTGACAAATTTTCATCTAGTATGCTGCGACTGTGGAAATTAGGTTGACTAATAAAAGCTTCAGCACCGTACCGGCCGTCCCATTTGGTAACTATTTTCAGGTCAACTCGCTTTCTCACGTTTTCCATAGTTTTGCCAAATACTGCATTATTCATTAACTTGTAGAGATTTTTTTCAAATTTATTATACGCTGCGACGTTCATGGGAGATCATCTTAAAAGAGCCGCAGTGTGAGTAAAAAATACATCGTTATCGCAGTGAATATTATTATTTTCTTTACGTTACTGCGAATCGTCTTCAAAAGAGCCGCGCATTCGTAGAAGAAAAATATCACTAGCGAAAGATGACTTGATCGAAAGTAATTCGCAGCAGTGACAATAAGACACCACTTGACAAAATATCCGCGGCTACATACTACGCTGGATATACGGACCTGCGAAAAAACAATGCTGGGTAACCTGATACTGCAGCGACTGTCAGCTACCTCTCACCAAGCTGACGTTTTGCAAGAAAAAACACATGCAACCTGATCACCGCGCCACTCATGTCGAAAGATGCACGCTGACCTATAGCCTGCTCCCAGAAAATTCTGTAAATACCGAAATATGCTGCCCCAGGAGCCTGTAGCAGCAGCCTACTTCCGGTGTCAGATGCACACCTTGAGCATCCTCCTGGAGACAGCAGGAAGTATGCCGTCCGAAGCCACCCTGCAGCTAACCGCTGACGCAATCACCCCCGTCTCACGGCTCTCGGCGCACTTTGTAGATAAAGGTGCTCACGTCTAACTTTATCCATGCGGCTAGCTACAGCTGGTATGCATTGCGTACACTGAGAGACTTTTGGTGTAGCTGCTACTCCTGCAAGTGTAGTGGTACCTCAAAATGTGGTAGTAGGCGCTACTCTTGCAATCGGAGTAACAGCTACTCCGATTCGGCGCAGCTAACGCGCCAAAGAGTGAAGCAGCGGCTCCACCTGGTCGCAGCCCTGCTTAGCAGACGACATAACCTCAAAACGCTCTCATGAGCTATAAACGAATATCTCTTACGATAATCTCTTTTGTTTTGTTAGAAATGGTTAAAATGTTAATGCTTCAGCTTTTTGACGTTGTTTAAGCAACAATTTCCAACAATTCTATCATCAATATATTCGATACACCCGAATTTATGCTTTATACGACATTTAGCTGTGTCGAGTTTTTGCGCCGAATCGGAGTAGCCACTACTCCGATTTGCAGCACTTCGGTTGCTCCTGTTACGATATAGCCGTTACGCCGAAAGTCTCTCAGTGTAGATGCTGTCTGACCTGTGATGCAGCATGTGTGAGAGAGGGTACCCTGCAGTGACTTACTTTATCAATTCTCACCTGCACAGGTGAGTGGCTTCACCTGCACAGGGGGGTAACAGGCCTAGCAATGACGTCAAAAGTTTTTAGAACATTCCACGAGGGCGGGGCCTATTCTCATCTGCACAGGTGTGCTGAGGGTGGCGTGGTATGGGGCACCCGTATCCACGTTGTTTATCTACTGTCTTTAACATCTATGAAATCGTAATTACCTTGAAGTATATTATCAGTTTAAGTTAGCTTTAATTTTTCTAAGCAAACGCGAAAACATAATACTTAACAATGCATCAACAGATTTTACAACTTTCTGTAAGGGGGAGTGAGAGCTAAAGCTTAGCTAATAAGCCACGGGGTATTAAGTATTTCAAAAGCCAAAAAAAAAAATAAAAGTCGGATTGACCTTTTCTTTCAGTAGAATGATTCACTGATCTTAACCCTATGGCGCTGTGCTCATTATATTGATGAAATTTTAAATTAAAAAAAGTTAATAAGTGAAATTTCATGGTCAAATTGAATAATTATTAGAATAATAAAAGTTTACGTACACAGATGAAATATGCAGAAATTCACAGTTAAAATTAAACAGCATCATAAACAAAATGTAATGGGCATGACAAGTTACGTAGTAAATATCTTAAGAGTTGTTTGTAATTGATCATTACTTTACTCATGTATAAATTAACAATCATTTCACTAAGCATTAAATTAAAAACAATAGTTTTTTGGTGTATTACGAATAAAATAATATGGTTCTAAACTTGACTTTTTTTATGGATCTCAGTTGTTTTTCAATCTGTAGTTTATGCTATATTTATAGATTTGTTTTAAAAATAAAATGCATGATGATGGGGTTCAAGTAGTGCATGCAAAAATTTTTACTATGGAAATATCAATATCTTTCGTGCATGGTATCCAGGTGCAAGGGGTCGCTGATGATAAAGTCTAGGTAATATGCTCCATAGCTTTTGGTCTCTAGAATAAATTATTACACTTAGAGACAATGAAAGCTATGGAGCGACTGCATGCATCTGGACACCACACAAAAATCTACCGCGTGCACTATATTTAGGCCTTGTCATCAAAGACCCTGGGCATGGTTCCTATCATCCCCAACACTCAAAAAGTATATGCAGCAATAATGCATTAGCTATTCAAAAACATAATCCTAAATTCAAGCAGATAATTAAACAGATTTACTCTGCGCAGCATGTAGAAAACTGTACCCAACTATTTCACATATAGCTTGTGCGGCCAACTTCACAGTCTTTTCACTTTTAAATTGGAAAGACAACTTCACGGTCCTCTCACACTGGATAAAAAAGTAGAGATTGGGCATTCGTGATATATACACTTATTTATTATAAAAGGAAACGGTTTATTTACAAATACTTTCGTTAGAAATCGTAGTTTAGCTCAGAAAACATACTAACAAGCCAAAAAAATCACAAACAATAACAATACACATTTTTTTCTTTCATGAAAAATCTGAATACCAGTATAGAAATACATAGTGTCACGGATGCCGTGGCTTCGTCTGCTTATCAAGCTCACCTTTGTGGCAAAACCATGCCACTTGATACAATTTTCAATTCAGAAGTAAACATTTGTATTGTTTTTAAAAAGGGTTTTGGGATCTAAAAACAGTTTTTCTGATCCATACAACTTTTTAAAATAAAAATAGTAATAAAAAACCACAACCAGAGCAAAATAAGGTTTTATTCAAAGTATCATTCTATTGAAAGGAATCGACTTTTAGTTTTTTATAAATTTTAATAATCAATTGGGTGTTTACATGATCTAAGCGCAGTATCAATGCTAAGCTTAACACTAAAATAGTGATAGTAAACATTTTGATATGAAGTTTGATGGATTTCATTCTACCTAAAGAAAAAGTTAATTAGACTTTCAGTTTTTTTTTTTTAATTTGAAATACAAAGTACCCCCTAGCTCCTATATTCTCTTAAGAATTGCCTGTTTTTAATAAACATAATAATAGAAGAAATAATATTAATCAAATACGAAGAAACCATATTTTTAGAAATGCTACTTACATATATATTTTTTTTATAAAAAATCTTGTCATCACTTTTATGTGACTCATGATTTGAAACTTTTATAATAAGATGAAATTATGAAGGAAAAAGCATTTTTTAATTTAAGAATAAACAATAAATATGAAATATCTTACCTATATCATTTTTATTCAAATAAAATTGTGATCCTAAATGTTCAATCTGGCAAATCATATTGTCATGCAAAGTAACTGATTTCACACCTCCAAGTATAACATTTTTAGCAATCTCAACGCCTAATCCACCAAGGCCTGAAATAAGAATATCTGAATTTGCCATGCGACGCATAGCATCATGGCCTAAGACATAAAGTTGACGAGAATACAATCCTTCATCTATATCTGATTGTATTGCACTAGGCTTTGAACCATTTTTTGCCATGCCTGCAATCGAGAAGAGGTTTTTAACACCTCCTGCCGTACTGGCGATTTTTCGTTTTTTGTTTGGGGGATCAACAGAACTCTCCACAACTTCAGCACTAGACATCGGACTACACAAGTACCCTAATGATGTATTTTATATTGCTAACAATAATTAAAACTTCCAAATAAAAAGATAAAATTACAGCTATTGCTTATAATCTTATTTGGCTGAACTAAATCTTCATTTATATCCTGTAAAAAAAAGTATTATGTTACATATTCAACTTAACAATAGAAAGCACTATATTAAATGGATTTAAATTGCAATACATTTTTTTCAATATTCAACACAATTTTTTATGTAAAATTTAGAAACACGTATTTATTTTTTACGTAAAATTAATGCTTACACATTAAAAAAATCCTAATCATCAAATGGATACGTTTTTCTTTGTCTCAAATCTCCTTTATAATGATTTCGCTCTGTCTACAATTCTTTATTTCTTTATCTTTATTTATAAAAGTGAAATTGAAATCCTTCAAAACTACAAAAATTTGTACAACCAACCGACCCATAAAGTGCTATTTTATCTGTGGTACTTACACTATACATGTAAATGTACATTTATCAGTGCGCAGTGCGCTTAGAAATAATTCAACATGGCCGACCGTGAGACTCTTCAAGTCTCCAACTCTCTAGATTTTACAAGGTAATCCTGCAGCCACCACAAACTAGAGTCTCTTCATTCAGAGATGTCAACATGTAATCGTTAATTAACGCGTTCGCTCTGGCTCAAAAAATCTCTTGATTTATGACGTCACTTATCAAGTGATTTTTCAAGTGAATTATCAAGTGATTTATTGAGCTATTTATCACGTGACGTTTTGGCGCTATTTATCACTTGATAAATCACTCGATAAATCACTCACCGAATTTCTCCCTGTTACAAAATATATGTAAAATTTTAGATCAAATATCACATTAAATTATATGTAATGATTTTGGACTAATTTATGTGAAATTGTACGTAAAATTTTATGTGAAATTGTACGTAAAATTTTATATAAAATTGTACGTAAAATTTTATATAAAATTTCATTTTCAAAATTAAAGGAGTTAATACTATTTTTTAGGATGTTTCTTATTGATTTCTTCGATACAGTGTTCATAGTATCCTATTTAATTGGATTTTTTATTTGTAAATATCTGGTTTAAGATCTGTCTACAGAGAAACAAATAATATATGAGTACGATAAAATTAAATGAGCGAAATTGAAGAAAATTTCATTGATTTCATTACAAAATCTGATTTAGATCATAAACCATTATATGCAATTCAGTCTAAGAGTTACAGCTACTAATTTTTCATTGCTCGTCACTGAGGATTCGATACAAATTATGGGCAGACGATGAGTCAGTTAAAGCACAAAAGGCACGAGTTATGTCAAATTGAGGGCAATTATTTTTTCTGCAAAACTGAATGTATGTTTTATATGACCGTCGGTTATCTCCAACATTTTTACACATTTTTTTTATCGATAAAGTATTTTTGACTTTCTGGGGGTCAAAGTAGGTAATTTTAGCATTTGTTTGTATTTTATGCGCCTCTTTGGGTGGGGGCGTTTTTACTATGGGTGCAGATATGGTTTTTTCAATAAGATTTTTTGGATTAAAAAAAATGTTGAAAATCACAAATACGCATCATAACTGGCTTTTCCTCGATTTAAAGCATAAAATACAGAATTTAAAAGATTCGATCATCCGTCTCTAGTGGAAATGGAAATTGTGCCACACTGTGCCGAAACTGTGACAGATTGTGCCAAGCAGTGCCTCACTGGGCTACATATATATTCATTAGAACATATGGTAATAGCTATAACAGTTTGGCTTAGTGTGTCACAGTATGGAACGATTATAATTTTCAAAATAAAAATATTATTTTCATGTTTGTTAATGTTTTGGTACAGTTTAGCATAATATGGCTTAGTGTGGCACAATTTGGCACAGTTTCGGCACAGTGTGGCACAGTTTGGCACAGTATGGCACGATTCCGCACAGTTTTGTCATGCTTATTGAAATTTCTTAGAGAGACCAACGCTAAACACCAAATTATGTTAAAAGAACTTCATTTAAGTTATGAAAATAACGATACGTCTATAAATGAAACTGAAAAGGTTATTGACCGTGAAAATAGAAACAAAAAACGTGCATCAAGTGGTAATGACGAAGAAAACATTCCTCACAGTGATCAGATAAACAGAACAATTGGAGATAAAAGTTTTCCTCACAATAACCAGATAGACAAAACAATTGAAGATGAAAACATTCCTCACAATAATCAGATTGACAAAACAATAGGAGATGAAAATAGGAGAAAAAGAAAGTTCAATAAAATGTATAAAAACTTGCCAAAAGTAACGTCTAAAAAAACTTGTTTTTACACTCTAAAAGGAAGTAAGGTAATTTACAAGTAATATGTGTAATATAATGTAAGAGAGAGTAAGGCAAAATTGGACCTTAAATATCTTTTATTCCACACCCGACCGAAATGTCCACTTTTTGCGCCTGAAAATCGGGGCAAAAGTAGAATATTTTTCCCGTAAACCTGTTTGCGGAGCAAACGTAAAATCAGCGAGGCAAAAGTAAAATTAGCGGGGCAAAAGTAATGTTTTATTATTTTTTTTTTTTTTTAATGAATGAAAGAAAAATATAAAAAACACGTCGACTTTAATTTTTAGAGACAAATAGTAGCCCTTTCAGTCGAGAGTGGAATAAAGTATTATATGCAACACGGGACGAAAGTAGATTTTTTCCGCTGGTGGCTTTACTGCCCTCGTGAGAAGATTTGTCCCTCAGATGCTTACTATATCAGGGCATAAATCGGCACCTATGGCATCCTTATCCTTGGCATAAATAGTCTATTATTGCACCATGCTGATCGTCCAAAATGGACTGTTAAGGCCACGGATAAGGGTGATAGCTACTTGATGTTAGCTTAAATTAGCATTAATTTTTGAACCGTCATATGTTAAGTTGCTCTCTCTCTCTCTCTCTCTCTCTATCCTCGAATATCTCGTACGTAGTAGTCACTAATCGTTAGAAATGAACGTTTGTTACATAATTCTTTTGTAATAAACATCAGCATTAATTTTTGAACCGTCATATGTTAAGTTGCACCTATATCCACGAATCTCGCCACTTCCGCGAGGCCTCACGATTGCATGGACATATCTGGCTTAGCCGAGCTGTGCCTTCTGCACACATACCCACTATAATTATAATAAAAAATATGGCTCTTCCAGCCACGGATGTACACGGCCGAAATTTATGGATATTAAGTTCAATTAAGTAATCTGGGTGTCCGTTACACCTTCTATATAAAAGAAGTATATACGCAGTATTATATGATTGCAAGGTAGTCCATTTAATTTTTTTAGCGATTTTGAAAGCCCTTTCTTGAACTTTTTGAGTTTTTAAATTATATTAATTATTAATTATTTATTGCCGCAAATTTATACGTGAAAAGTAAATTCAAATACAAAAATTTTGATACGTGGAAAGCCTAAAACGATTAATAATTGATGTAGTTAGAATAATTGAAGAAAAATATTGATTTGGGGCATAATTGAACACGTTATCAATATTAATTATGCAAATATTTTAACCTGATGAATTTAATTTGTTTTTACGCAAAAAACTTAACGTTTAAACCCTTATCTTGTTTTAATATCAAAAATCAAATTATTTCAGGCACTTGTAAAAAAATCGTATTTTTTTATTCTCCTATTTAAAATACCAGTCCAACTTTGCCTCTTTGGGAAAATTACACAATATATATATATATATATATATATATATATATATATATATATATATATAATATTATTTGCGCATTTTGTAATATATCTACGATTGTAATGTTATGGAAAGTAATGTAAAGTAATGGGTGAATTATGTAAAATATGTAATTGTTTTTATAATATGTATCTTTAAAATATTTCGTAATAATATTTTTGTATTTATATTATATAATAAAAACTTCAAGTGAAACTATATTATTAATTAAATAACATTTAACGATAAAAAAATGAAATTAATACATATTAATGAAAACCGTTTAATTCCTTGTCGTAGGAACTCCTGTTACTTATTATTAGATGGCAACGCCTAATATGCTGAAAGGTATTGTATACGAGGGGTGTAAAGTGGGCTTTTTTTAGACCTAATGTGTAGATTGTAGCACGAGTCGAAGGCGAATACTGAAATATTCTGTCGAGGACCAATAGTCCTTGGTGCACACCCTATTTTTTGAAACGCATGTATGTTTTTTGTGTTTTTTGGTCTATTACACAGGGCTAATGCAACCTTTTTCGGATGCGGAAACTGCACATTTTTATTAAAAAAATCTAAACAAAAAAATTTCTCCGTCCATGGTAAAAAACACCCCCACCTAAAACTACATATAATACTCGTGACCTAAGTAACACTTTTGCACGGTGCAATTAGGACGCACGCAACGCTTCCTAACTGCTCACCGTTCAGAAGTGCTACTTAGGTCACTTGTATCGTAATGTACTAGTACAATACACATGTCATAAGTCGCTCTTCATTGCACGGCGTTAAGTACACTCGCTGGGTTCAAGCGATTATACACGCCGTGCCGTAAAGTACGATTTATGCAACTATTATCGTAATGTACTATCATAAACACTGTATCGAACAATCAATAAAAAATGTCCTAAAAAATAGTAGAACTCCTTTAACTTTGAAAATGAAATTTCACATAAAATTTTACGTACAATTTCACATAAATTAGTCCAAAATCATTATATATAATTTGATGTGAAATTTGATATACAATTTTACATCAGATTTGATGTAAAATGTTACATATATTTTTTTAACAGGGCTGTATTTATAGTGATTAAAAGAAATTAATGTTATTAAATAACTCTGCTAAAAACAAGTCAATAGAAGTTGATAGAAATCAATAAGATTTTTTATCGACTTTGAGTCTAACTTTTAAGAAGAAGTCGATCCAAAAAACACTGTTTTTCTATTAAATACAACTTTTTAAATATAGCTTGCAAATAAAAAACCGAGTCTGTAGCGCCGTAGTATCAACCCTACTAAAAAAAATCAGATGGCAATCACTGATAGTCAGCTGATAATCATGCCAAAACGTCAGTTGGTTATCAGGTGATTTCAGTTCAATATTTTTATTAAAGCTGTGTCACGAGACACGAGTCTCGCACATGTAAATACGTGTGAAGGCGACCGCAATAAACGCAGCATGCGCAGCGAGCGCATGGAAAGATAAGCAGTTCAACTCGAGCTTCATCTCCGGGTAGCATCGTGCACACACGTTACTACAGGAAATAACAAGAGATAGATTTGCGCCGACGGAATTGTCTCGTGAGCACACGTGACGATTTGGTAGACGAACCGAAACCCGAAATCACGAATTGCCGACGTGAGCACACGTGGCAACCCGGCGGAACACCCGAGCGACATCGAGCCTCGTCCACCTGAGCACACGTGACGATACCCGGTGTCACCGTAGAAATCCTAATCAACAAAGCCAGCCTTACGCCGACATCTCACGACTCGCTTTATCTCTGAGCGCACACAAGATTAAGAAAGAAATGAGACGAGTGACGAAGATTTGTGAAGCCGTACGCACACGACTCCACAAATCTTAGGGATAACATCAAAACCCCGTTCCACTATCCTGACCGAGATCCGAGACGATGAGTGTACATATGATTATCATATGAGCAATCATATGAGTGCTTATATGAGTGCTCATATGCTAATCATATGATACTTTCGACCGAATCCTCATATGAGAATCATATGATTGTCATATGATATATCGTAAAATCTCATAAAAATAAATAATAATTTGTGATGTTGCGCTTTTTATAACCAGAATTTGGTGACGCTAACAATCATATACTCTATTGTTTTGAATCTACTTCGTACCGCGGACTCTTAGATCTTCAGAGGGGGACAAATCGTAGGTTTTAGGAACAGGTATGCCTGGCGTGGCAAAGGTCTAAAATAAAGTTTGATTCAGACTGTTATATTTGGTAACAAATATTCGTATATTCTTCAACCTCCATTACGGAACGGAATTCGCCCGTATACAAATTGTTTAATGATACCGAGACTAGAATTCTCGCGTGCTTTTAATCTTGATTAACAAATCTCATTATTAATAATCCTCACAAATAAAGGCAATGACGTTACTCTAAGAACAACGAACTTGTAATATTAATTAATGAAACAATAAAAATGCAATTGAGTCTATCGTTCGTACACGAACCTTCCAATATGGCGTCGGCGTCGCTCTAACGGACGCGGCGTCCCTCAAAATGGCGTACCACCGTTACTCTTTTGAGATAGCGTTGCCCCCGTCCAGTCACCCTAGTAGTCGTGCTGAAAAACGCGAAAACCGATAGAATGTATCGATAGATCCGTAATCAACGGCGCTACTAACGGGCAATAAGTAGCGGGCGCAAACGTATTAAACTGAGTAACGACCAAGAATACTCGTTACGCGACGACGTCCCTCGAATACTTTATTCGTGAAAATTGCTTACGGGATGATTTGTCGTTACAACGTATCCTATTAAAGCGCGTTCGATTCTAGATCTTCAGATCTACAATGACTAGGGCATTATCGTGATTTTTGCTGGATCGCTTAGCGATCAACAGCGTCGCTACGCATTACTTCCAACTGTTGCTGGATCATTAGATTCTCAGCGTCTCAAAATCTCTCTGTGATAATGCTGGATCTCTTGATGATCGACAGCGTCGCTACTTATATTTGTTGCGCGGTGTCTGGATCGATTTCTGATCAACAGACGGCAATAATGGTTACGATATTTCGCTGGATTGCACAGCAATCGACCGTGTATCAGCGTTTATCAAATATGGCGGGATCAGTTTGATCAACCGCGTTTCAACCTACTCGAGCGAAATAATTACGAACCCACGTTACGCGATAATAATTCAGGAGTACAATACCACTCACCAAATATTTAGAATAAAATCCAATATTAGATCAACAACAACTTACTTGTCCTTTGATCTATACTTCGCCTTCCTACTACAACAACTCTGCGTCTTATCTCCTCTGCAATTTGATCGGTGC
Source organism: Trichomalopsis sarcophagae (assembly GCA_024372645.1). NCBI lineage: Eukaryota > Metazoa > Arthropoda > Insecta > Hymenoptera > Pteromalidae > Trichomalopsis > Trichomalopsis sarcophagae. The sequence goes on from QLSS01000439.1 coordinate 20,345, forward strand.
TGGGTACTGCTAAGGATGTGTCCTGCTCGATCGAAGGCTGAGAAAATTCGGATGAAGAAGGAAGTCTCCTCCTTCTCACTATCCTGCGCGTCTCCGGAAAACCTTAATTCGCGCCATCTATATTAATTAAGATTGGCGCGAAATCATCGGCATCAGTTACGTGGACGCTCTCTTTCTTACGCGTCCAATGAGCGAGACGGAGAGACAATGTAAGCTTATGCTATACCGAATAGTCGTTATGTCGCAATTAGTCATAATCCAGTCACCGGGCAGACGCTGTGCACTGGACTCTCGCATGTTTTTTGGGTCGCCCCAGTGCAGCGACATGGCTCTGATAGTGGTGCGCGCTAGTGGTGTATATACGCTCTCCCACTATCAGCATAAGTCTCGCGGCTGTACGTATAATCGTGCCCGAGTCCCTCTCTCCGCGCGCGCTACACCGCGGCGCGTTATCTCTCTCTCTCCCTCTCGCATCGTCGCTATTCCCTCTCCCGCGGCCCGTCGCACTATAGCGGAGCGTACGTTGATGCGCGTCGGCGATGCGCACTCGTTAGTACAATTCCGATCGCGCGCGGTGTTCTTCTCGAGTGGATCTCGTTATCGATTCGTCGCGACTCCTGGTGCTCGCAGGGTTAGGCGTGTGGCCGCTGTATCGGTACAGCAGCCCACTACACCTGGCAACAACAACGTGGCGCTACTTTACCCGTATAGTCCCCTGCTAGACCGCAGGGGAGCCACCGCTGCTCCACGCGGTTAGCAGGTGAGGTTATACACCTCAAGAAACAACAACAACCGTTCGCGGGTGATTTGCCGCTGCTCACGAGTTGCAGCAGGTATTTTCAGGTGTTTTCGGGAGTGCATTAGTGTACGCGTGCAGCCGAACGGGCTGCACGTCGCAAATTTTACCCCTACTTGATACTTATTAACTATCTTTATTTGTACTGCTGATTTGTAAGTTGCATCGAGAATTTATTTTTACATAAATATTACGTTGAAAAAAATCCGGATTTGTGGAGATTTTAACCCAGAACCTCAACATTATGAAGCAATCGTTTTACCACCGAGCCATCGTGATCTTTGATGTCGATCACTTTAGCAGAATCAAATAATCATCCCTTGCAAAAATATCACGTGAATAATCGCATGATTAATCGCGTGATAAATCACTTGATTGCTCATGTGATATATCACGTAATTTATTGCGTAATTATTTGGCAATATTTATCACGTGATATATCACGTGTAAAATCACGTCAGAAATCACTCGTAAAATTTAAATATTTGTTAATATTGAAATATATTGTTTATTTTCTATATGAATAATTATCAAATATTTGATGAAATCGCAATAAAATAGAAACAAAATTTTCCTAACCAAGACTTGAACCCCTGTCCTCTACTGGACTCTGTGATGCAGCGTATTACCCAAGCTAATTAGCGCAGAAAGAAAAAAATTATTGGCAAGTGAGTAACAACTTAATGATTTGCCCAGAACATAGCTACGAGGACAAAACCTCAAAAATTGAAGGAGATAGCATAAGTGAGTCAGCAAAATTGTTAATTGCGCAAATAAAATTAAAGAAATCTGAAGAAGTAAGGAAAGAACTCTTAAAGGAAGTAACAATTTCTGAACAAGATCTACTGGACTGTGATATCAATGAGAAGTACAACATTCTAAAAGCTGAAAATTTACTATTGAAGCAGCTAGTCAAAGAAATGGGAGAAAAAAATAATTTATTGAAGAAAAAACATGTAACTAAACAGTGTGATAATGTTTTACCTAGGGCATCATATGCTGAGGTGATAAACCAGCCTGAACCGCTCAGTAAAAAAGTGCCAAAAATAACAATAAATAACATGGGCAATGAGAGTATAAGTATGAAAAAAAAGTTATTGAGTGCTTAACGCCAGAAAAAAAGATACAAACTAAAAATATGTATTATAAGAAAAAAGAAGAACTAGTCATTAACTGTGTAAATAGTGATGGCCCTGGTAAAAATTACTTATTAAATCCGATTCGAAAGATAATAGGGTTTAATTCTATTTCTTAATCGAAAATTATCCAATTAACACCAATTTAATCGATTAAAATCTATTACACTGATTACAAATTTTAGTCGGTCTCAATCGGATTTAAACAGTTGTGTTTTTAAATAAAATATTAATTTGTTGAAAAATACAACTGATTGAATCCGATTAAAACCGACTAAAAGTTATAATCAGATTAAATAGATTTTAATCGATTAAATTGGTTTTAATTGAATAATTTCCAATTAAGAAATCCAATTAAAACCTATTACCTTTTGAATTGGATTTAATAAGTTATTTTTACCAGGGAGTGTTGATCTAACTGAAGCTGTACTAAAGGAAAGCTTTGAAGGAGTTTGTGAGGTTATGAAAGACGAACTTATAAATCCTAAAATAAAAATAGTTGGTTTCGACAATTACTTGAATTGGAGTCCAGCTGAAATAGAGAGTGATATCAAACTCAAGAAATTTCAGTAGTCTTCCAAATAAAGGCATAGTCCTACGTACGTACAAAAACAAACGTAGCGATATAACAACAGGATTAATGCAGGTTCCCTCTGATGTATACAAGTTCATCAAGGAGAATAACAGCAAAATTTTTCGTGGGATACCAAAACTGCAAAATTTACGATTATTTAAGTATAAGACCATGTTTCAACTGTGTTAGTGGAAACTGGTCATAGTGGAAACAAATGCAAAAATAATGTAGTCTGTCTGAAATGTGCAGATAGTCATAAGACTAATGACTGCTCAAACAATATAACAAAGTGCCTAAATTGTGAATATTCTAATGTTAACTATAACACCAATTTTGACATTAAACATGTTGCCAGTAATAACAACCTATGCAACATACACAAAAAGAAAATTAACTCGAATAATATTGTTCCCTGCTGCAAATTGCAAGCAGCAGAGAAGCTAAACAGTTGTTGAAGTAGCGCTGAGGAATATAACCTCACCTGCCAACCACACGGAGCAACGGTGGCTCCCCTGCAGGGTTAGCAGGAGACTATTCCGGTATGATAGCGCCGCCGCGTTCTGCCAGGTGTTGTCGGGCTACTGTATCGACACAGTCCTCGCGGACCTTCTCCTGTACACACCAGGAGTCGTGTCGCGACCCTGGTCACGAGATCTGGACGAGCGCGGCATACGACGCTGAACGAAGTGGCGACGGGCCGAGGGCGGAAAGAACGGGAGACTGCGAGCAAGAGAGAATGCGCCGCGGAGAAAGGGGTTCGCGCGCGAATCTATATACAGCCGCGAAGCCGACGTGACTAGTAGGGGGAGCGCACCTACACCACTAGCGCGTACTACTAACCAAGCCATGTCGCCGCACTGGTGCGACCCAGTACGCCAATAGGAGTCCCGTGCCCCGCGACTGCACGGTGACTTGAACATAACTTTAGAGCGAGATGCCGTCGCTGAAGTATATTACATGTTAGCGATGTCTCTCTCTAGCTCGTTAGGCGTGAAGGGAAGGGAGCGTCCACGTAGTTGACGCCGGCGGTGTCGCACCATAAATAATGAATATAGAGAGCGCGGATTGGGGTTTTTCCGGGAACGCGCAGGGTAGTGGAAAGAAGGAGACTTCCTTCTTCATCAGAATTGTCTCAACCATTCGACTGACAGGACGCCACCGCTAATTCAAGCCTTTCCGAACGCAGAGAGAGTAAGAAAGAGTTGGAGAAGCCGTTGAAATTGTTGAAGTTGGAACTACGATGTAGAAAACTGCCCTGCTAACAATATGCGATTGAAATTGATGAACAAAAAATGAATTGATTCTGAGTCTATATCTTAATCCTGCGTTTTATATTTGATAGCGCTTATATTTAGGCTGCTGCGTGTCTAATATATTAATGGCATTAAAATTAATTTAAAACGATAAAATAATATCGATTAAACCAGATTAAAATACATAAGTATTAGGATATTCACTTAATCGATTCAATGCTTATTTAAATCGGAACCAATGTATCTGAGTTCACTAGAAAAACTGTTTTAATGATTTTTCATATCTAGAATAACATTTGATATCATTCAATCGTACGGTATTCAACTATGCAATCGTTTTTACTGATGTATATCGCGGTGTCAATCGATTTGAATTGGCTTGAATTTTTTTTAATCATGTTTCGTTTAATAAAGTAAATCGTTATAATTCAAATCGATTGTAGTTGATAAATCTATTCTGTCTTCTACTGCATTTGATCTTTCTTATATAGTAACGGAGAAGAAATATTGTCACTTGAGAGTATGAACATTTGAAGCGACACTAAGCGGTTATATTAAGAAATATCGGGTCGATTCAAATTAACTAGTTTTGCAATGAATTTAATCGATTCTAATCGAAATATAAAAGTTTTTTCTCATAAGGGATGTTACAAAACTTTGATCATTAAGGTCACTTAAACTGTTATCAAAATTATATTATTTGTAAAATTAAACCGATTTAATATCGATCAATAAGTTGATTCATATTTATGAAAAGGATCCTAATTGAATTGCATTAAAATAATCATCGCATAAAAGTCGATAAAATATCTTCATTTTGATATTTAGATTGCGATTGAAACCAATTCACATCGATAATTTAAAACGTCAAGTAAATCAATATAGTATTTTTAGCAGGGATTGTTTTTTTTTTTTATTTATTTATTTATTTTTTTTGGATTATTTAAACCGATTAAAGTATAATTAAATCTAACCGTAAAAAAGTATCGAGATCGATTAAATATTATATAAACGAATTATTACCTCGTAAATCAATTCAAATTTATTGATAAAATCACTAACAAATCATATTTGAAAAATAATTATTAATTTTATTAATCGAATCAATTAAAGTACTATTAAAACCAATCCTTAAAAAACAAAGTTTAGGGTCGATTTAATATTATACTTATAAATTACCATTCAACTAGATTTAAGCTTGTTGACAAAATTTAAATAAATATTAAAAGTTGTAACGAGTTGAGCACCGTAGCCAACTCGTAGCGGTGTGAGTACCGCTGCGCAGCGACGAAACCGCGTAGAGTCGCGAGCGCGAGAATAAACTCGTGCGAATTCAGCAATAGGCGCGAAAGAGATAGAGAGAGCGAGCGCGCGGGAGAATCCTTCAGGAGCGCGCTCAGATAGCTCTCGGCTCTCGAAACGAGAATACGCGACTTCGCTGGTCCAAAGAAGTTACCGAACGCTGTGATTTTCGTGGTGTGTGTGTGTGTGTGACGTGTGATACGTGGTTGATCCAGCTACTGTTAAGCGGTCCAGCGCTGCAGTTTTGTGAGGGATCAACAGCGTCGTCGAGGAGTGTTGCTAAAGGTTTGTGTGACGCGCAGTGCATGGGAGAGAGTGCATGTGCGAGTGTATATCACCTGTGCGAGGGTGACAGACGCACGACCTTCGCGGCGATACACGCGCTCGGGAGCGAACATTCCGGCGTCACGGCGAGTCGCAAAGTTGTTGTGACTCGCGAGTTATTATCATTTTAATTTATTTATTGTAAAATCACGTTTTTATCACGGACTAGAATATAACTATAGTCTTTTTATTTGACGTGATTTTGTTCTCATTTTGAAAATTCGCTCGTTATTTCCGATCCTTGTTCCTTCCTGTGAATACCCCCGCCTCCGCGGTCGTTAATAACGTAACTTTAACGCATCGGAGCAGCCTCGCGTGCATCAGGCGGTGCGTAATCTACGAGAGAGAAGGCAGCGGAGTCAACTGCATTGCAACGCGGGTTGATCGCTGTCGTTGAGGTAGTCCCCGCCGCAACGCAGGATAGCGATTCTGTTTATTCAACGTTGATTTGCTGCAACAATAATCATACTTTGCCGTTACAAAGTATGATTATTGTTGTGATCATTTTAATCGATTGAAATAACATTAAAAGCTGCGACGTGCAGCCCGTTTGGCTGCACGCGTACACAAATACACCCACAACACAAAACAATATTGCCCTACTGCAAATCGTGAGCAGCAGGGAAAAACGTAAACAATTGTGATTGCGGCGTTGAGGTATATAACCCCACCTGCTAACCGCGTGGAGCAGCGGTGTCTCCCCTGCGGGTTGGCAGGGGACTACGCGGATCAAGTAGCGCCACTGTGTTTCGGCCAGGTGTTGTGGGGCTGCTGTACCAATACAGCGGTCGCACGCCTCCTCCTGCGGGCACCAGGAGTCGCGCCGTGAACGGGGGAAACGAACTCGAGACAAGCACCGCGAGCGACAATAATTAAACTAACGAGTGCGCATCGCCGCCGCGCAGAGCTGAACACGCCGCGATAGCGCGACGGGCCGAGTGGGAGAGAGAGATGGCAACGATACGGGTGAGAGAGTACGCGCCGCGAAAGAGTGTGCGCGGAAAGAGGGATTCGCGCGCGGCTGTATGTGGTGCGGTGGGGCTAGCTCGGCTGAGTGGGGGAGAGCTCGTACACCACTAGCGCGCACCACTGGCCAGGCCATGTCGCCGTGCACCGCGACTGTACGTTGACTTGGATATGACACGATGATGTATAGTACAGGTATAAAATGTCTCTCTCTCTCTCTCTCTCTCTCTCTCTCTCTCTCTCTCTCTCTCT
>QLSS01000439.1:27047-60401 GCA_024372645.1 Trichomalopsis sarcophagae
TCTCTCTCTCTCTCTCTCTCTCTCTCTCTCTCTCTCTCTCTCTCTCTGTCATTAGGTGATAAGGGAGGGGAGCGTCCGCGTAATGGAAGCTGGTGGTATCGCGCCAAAAAGTAATTAATATAGAGGGCGCGGATTGGGATTTTTCCGGGGACGCGCAGGATATTGAGGGCGAGGAGACTTCCTTCTTGATCAGAACATTTTCAGCCACTCGACTGCCAGGACGCCACCGCTTTCCAGCCGAGTAATACCGCCAAAATCTGAGAGATAAAGAGTCGAGGACGCCATTGACGTTGGAGTTGGACGTGAAGAGAATATTGAGTAAGTTGTTGCACACTCGGCACTGGCCAATAAATAAGTGTTCGGTGAGTGTTGGGGTGTGGGTTTTCTGAGTAAGCGGGAATCTGCGCGTATCTAACTAGCAAAGATTCGTGTCGTACGGGTTGAGACGCGGTTTATCAAATAGATCCCGCCATAGTACTAATTCGTCCAAGCCGCTGTCGATTGATCAGCAATCCAACAAGCGTTGAAAAGTTATTGGTGCCTCCGTTGATCGATAAGCGATCCGGAATTATTTGGTTAGTTACGTAGCGACGCTGTTGATCGCCACGCGATCCAGCCTCGAACACGGGAAACATTGAGCTAGTGTAGAATCGCTAAGCGATCCAGTAATTGTTCACGGTATTGCGTAGCGCCGCTGTTGATCGATAAAGTGATCCAGCTTCAGTAGGAAAAATATTGAGCCGTTGTTGATCAATCGATCCAACCTATCATTGTATGGAAGTTGAGACGCTGCTGAAGCCGTAAATCCAACAATCCAATTTTCCTAAAGCGTTAGTGTGGCGTCGTCGCTGGTCGAGCGACATCGCGATCGTTTCTCAGTACGTGTGAAATCGCGGCTCCGTCGTGGGGATAATCGAGGTCATTATTAGAAACGAAATCGTTAGACATCGTATGGTTGTCGCGACGTTATCGCGTATTTTCACGCCTTCCAGCACGAATCCCATAGCAGTACAACGACCGTGAGAAGTTTAATACTGGCGGTTCCAGATAAGAGATCTAACGGTTAGTCGCCATCTTGAGGGACGTATACCATTTAACGAAGTACCATTTGAACAGATTGATATATACTGATAAAATAACAATTAAATGATACTGCAAGAATATTATTCGTTTTGGTTATTAAAGTCGATTAAAATATATTCAAAACTATTCATAAAACTAATATTACGATCGGTAGACGATTTAGTAATGATTAGAGATTTTAAAATCGATTAAAATATTAGTTAAAAAAATTACAATTCTACTGCACCAACTTAATTACTACATAAACATCGATAAAAATATATTAAATTTAATACTTATTTTTCGTATTAAAACCGATTGTAATTAAAAACGATTTAAATCGATAAGAATTTAATCGACGAAATTTGGCTGGTTGATTGAATGGATGTAAAACGATTAAATTCGATTAAGTTTTAATCGATTTTAATCGAATTCAATCGCATATTTTTAGCAAGGTGAGTAAGTTGTTGCATACACGGCACACAGCCACAATTTAATATTCGGTGAGTGTTTGGGGTTTTTGGTTTTAGCGACACGAATAACAGGCGTGTCGTGAAGCGAGTGAACACTCGTTTCTTTTGCGTTGAGACGCGGTAGATCGAATAGATCCTGCCATCTTTATAATTTTACCGAGACTCTGTCGATTGCTCAGCAATCCAGCCAAGTATTCGAGAGATTAATTGAGCCGTCTGTTGATCGCTAAGCGATCCCGATACCACAAAACAATTGCGTATCGACGCTGTTGATCGCTAAGCGATCCAGCATTTACACGAAGAGAGTTTTCAAGCCGCTGTGTATCGACAATGATCCAGCAACGGTCTTGGGTAATGCGTAGCGCCGCTGTTGATCGCCAAGCGATCCAGCTCCTATAAAGAGGGAATATCGAGCCGCTGTCGATCGAATGATCCAGCATATCACCGTACATTAGGTCGAGACGCAATTGATACACTATATCCGGCAACCCGATTCACCAATAAAGCGTTATTGAGGCGTCATCGCTGAGCGAGAGTTCGTGGCGTTGTTTCCCAACGAGTATTAGTCGCGGTTCCAAAATACAAATAACCGTGTTTATTTCGCGGTGGAAGCGCTCTATATTGGATGGTTGTCGCGACGTTCCAGGACATTTTCACGCTTTTCAGCAAGTAGTCCCATGGCATTAAGACGACAGCAAATCTAACGGTTCGACGCCATCTTGAAGGACACCGTGTCCTTTGAACGTGACGCCGATGCCTTATTGGTAAATACGGATACACCCTGGTAAAAATAACTTATTAAATCCGATTCAAAAGGTAATAGGTTTTAATTGGATTTCTTAATTGGAAATTATTCAATTAAAACCAATTTAATCGATTAAAATCTATTTAATCTGATTATAACTTTTAGTCGGTTTTAATCGGATTCAATCAGTTGTATTTTTCAACAAATTAACATTTTATTTAAAAACACAACTGTTTAAATCCGATTAAGACCGATTAAAATTTATAATCAGATTAAATAGATTTTAATCGATTGAATTGGTTTTAATTGGATAATTTCCGATTAAGAAATCCTATTAAATCCTATTATCTTTCGAATCGGATTTAATAAATTATTTTTACCAGGGCGGGTTGTAGAGTCACTCCGATGCCTTATTGGTAAATACGGATACGGGTTGTAGAGTAAATCGTAATATTTTTTCTAGTCCTCAATCGATCACCTAAACGTTACTGCTGTCTGCACAGCTGTTTACGTGCGCGTAGCAGAACATACTGCAGAAGAGCAGCTCTCGCGCTATGGACTATAGAAATGTACTTTGTACTCCGCGCGGTCTGAAGTGAGCCGATTGGTGCGTTTTCTGCACTACCGGTCGCCATCCCTGCACCTCGTGGGGGAAGCACAGTCGATCCACCTCTTTATTACACTTACACCGTGGTCTTCGTGATCTTGACCTTAGCACTGTGCCGTGGCCTTTATTTATTTTGTTAAAGCGACGTGCCTATCAAAAAGTGACGTGTACAAAGTAGCCTTTATTTAGATTGAAAACATTTGAAAAAAATAAAGATAATTCATTAAAATCAAGTAGTTTGCTAGAAGTAAGATGTTAACTAAATTTGAAACCAAATCTGCTAGAGTCAAGGGTTTGTCTTTTCATCCCAAAAGACCATGGATACTTGTTAGGTTAATATGAATTTATTTTTTACATTAGCGAAATCATTATCATTAATACTATTTTAAGCTGTTATTAACTTATAAAAATATAAAAAATATATAGGTACATACAAGTAATAATCAAATGCAGTTACTTATTTACTGATAAGAAACATTAACACTTTTATACATACACCGTGTTTTAAAAATCACTAAATTGTATAATAGATACAGATATACAGTGAAACATAAAAAAATGTATATGTGTCATATGCCTTGATAGAAAAGCTGCATGTTTTAAGTATATTCAAAAGTGCTCTTCATTGCACGGTACTAAAGAAAGTCTGAAGTAGTGAATGCTGATTTAGAATTTTGGTCGTCGAAGCTGTATTACACCTAATTGAACTAATATCACACAATTGCTTAAGTGAATATATATAAACATAAGTCATGGTGTATGTATTAAAGTAGGTACAGATCTTGTGCTACTAAGTATACGCTCTTTTTGTAGCGCATGCAGTCTTTCAGGTATTCCTAATATAATATGAGTTTTAATCCCATCCGCGAAATATACATGCTGACGTGCGCCGAGACAGTTTCTAATTTTTTATCCAATTATAGTAGTAACAAAAAAAATGTCTTTAATATCTATGCATTCTAAGATAAAATGCTGTTCAAATCTGTAATAAATAAAATATTTGCATTGCAATTGCAACAAAGGCTTGCATCTGTTAACATGAAGTGTTTATGTCTACTGAATGCTAAAGTTGAAAATCTAGAAGTAAGAAATTATAAAATTTATATATTTTAAATCTTTACAACAAATCAAAACCTGCATTTTAAATATATTATAGGATTAAATTGCACATTTTGATTGGATTATTTTTAAATAGTTTAATTTTGTAATTTTTGTTTATTCAAAAGATTAAAATAATAAATTCAAACTTTTGTGATTAATATTGTGTTATCCTGATGGGTCATTGATTTTTCTCCACATATATGGTATTCTCGAATTCATATTCTTTGCTTGGTGGTGAAGTAAAATTTTATTTTGAGGTTAGAATTCATCAAAATTACACCACCCAAGTTTAATGCTTTAGAATACCTTTAAACTAACCTTTTCAAAATTGTTGTCTTCTAGCACAGCAAAATAGGGGTCGAGGTTATTTGTATGAAATTTAGTAATATGACAACTTGTACTAATAATGATAATAAGTGGCTTTTTTCAGAAATACCTGTTGTACTAATAAGAAAATACATACTTATTTGAATTTTCTACAATCCATAATTATTTGAATTTTCTAATTGATATACTATTTTTAACTATATATAAGCACACAATCATTATATTGAACAAAAATATAATTAGAATGCCGAACAAATTCTAATCTCGCACACTTGAAGCAGACACTTGAAGGAGACTGAGGTAAGGTAAATTCGCCTATTATGAAACGATTTTCGGGCACTTCTTTTTTTACTCATATTATGAATAAATAAATCGTATCAAATCATATACTATTGTGACTCATTAGAAGTACATACTAAATCATATACTATTGTGACTCATGTAGAATCTGAATTGTGGTTTTCAGTTTCAATGAATATCAAATTTAATAACTTATAAATAAAATAATGGATGTAATTAAATTAAAAAAGGCCCTATTATGAAACACGATTTTCTTACCGGTACCCATTTATGAAACAGCATCCCTCTATTATGAAAGACACTAAAATATTTAAATTTAATATGAATTTATAAATATTGCACAGGGAAATGGCACAAACATCACTTATATTTCATACTATGTTATTCAATAAATAAAAGGTTTCGAAATTCTGACTCCATAACCTCTTGTGCTGTGTTGTTGAAATAACATTCTTATTATGTGGTCCATTTGTGCAACAAGTATTACTATAAATGGCATTCATTTTTTCTTATATCTACAAAATTTTCTGATTTACAGGTGACTTAGGGTGAATTAACTATACAAAAGTTTAAACTCATCAATTTAATATTTTTAAAATATGGGTGGTTCTCTGTGAAATCAAAGATAAAAGTTTTAATTTTTGCCCAAACTGTATAGCAAAACTAATAGTCCGGGAGCCAGCGACCTTTTGAGGGTGGTCATTTCACCAAGGCTGAACATATTTTCCAAGCCTTATTTGGTATCACTTGTAAGTGAATGGACCTCCAGCTTGTGTAGTTCCGGGGGGTGTAGCTGCGGCAGCCTCCCACACATGTAAAATAATTTTTTTTTTTTTTTTTTTTAAGTGGCATTTCAAACTCGAAAGTTCATCGCCTCATCTACGCGAGCCTTCTACGTATCTCTATTTTGTGCCAACCCCATCCATTGCGCACCCTCCCTCCCGATTTCAGTTAAGTCCGTTTTTACGTTGTCCCCCCACCTGCGCCTAGGTCTACCTAGAGGTCGCGGTGTGCTTGGCTTTCCTTTCATTATACGCGCTGCCGTGCGATCGTCTACCATTCTTGCCACGTGCCCTGCCCATCTCAGTCTACGCGATTTAATTATTCTGTTTATATTCGGTGACAAGTATAAATTGTGTAACTCGTCATTGTGCAGTTTCCTCCACTCCCCGGTTTCTTCATCTTTCTTTGGCCCGTATATTTTCCGCAGAACCTTATTTTCGAGCATCCTAAAACGGTTTTCGTCCGCTTTAGTTAGCGCCCAGGTTTCGCACCCGTACAAAATTACCGGCATTATTATAGTCCTATATATCCTTATTTTTACATTTCTAGACAGCAGTTTTGATTTTAGTAATCTATTCACGGCGTAGAAGCAGGCATTACCCGAATGAAGTCTCTTGTTAATCTCGGCTTTAATTTCGTTTCGATCATTTATGGTTGTGCCTAAATATCTGAATACGCTAACCTTTTCGAAAGTATAATTTCCGACTCTAAGATCACCCTCAACTTCGCAAATGCCCAGTTTGTCCATGATCATATATTTCGTTTTCGATTCGCTCACCTCTAGCCCCGTGTCATCAGCTGCATTTATGAGAATTTCCACATTTCTTGCTACCGCTGCACCGTTATCCCCCAGTATGTCCAAGTCATCCGCATATTCCAGAATTTGTGTTTTTCCGTTAAGGGTTGCACCTAGCCCGCTAGTCTGCATTTTTCTAACAACATTGTTTCGCAATGTTCCCATTTTTTCTCTATCAACTGACTTATAGTAAACATTTGATCGCTCGTCGACCTGTTACGCCGGAATCCACACTGATACTATCCTATTATATCTTGCGCGAAGGGCGTGAGTCTGGCCTGTATTACGTTTGATAGAACTTTGTAGCAGGTAGCTAAAAGTGAGATTCCCCGGTAGTTATTGCAATGTGTCTTATCTCCCTTTTTGAAAATCGGTATGATGATGGATTCTTTCCAGTTTTCCGGTATCGTTTCATTTTTCCAAATAGCACATACTAGTTCAAAAATTCTGAATGTAAGCGCGGTGCCCCCATATTTAAGTAGTTCAGCTGGTATAGAATCGTTTCCCGCGGCCTTATTGTTTTTTAGTTTTTTGATTGCGGCTTCTACTTCTTTGTAGGTCGGTTCCTCCATATGGAGTTCAGGAGTCTGGATTTCATCTCCCGTTTCCTCGCAGTTTTCATGTAGGTTTAGTAACTTATCAAAATATCCTTTCCACAGCTTTAGCAGTTCATTTTCGCTGGTAACGAGATTCCCGCCCTCATCTTTCATTAATTGCGATCTACTCTGGAAACCCTTCCTAATAGCATTGATTCTGTGGTGGCCACACAGCACCCACTCGCACACTCACACACACACACACACACATACACACATACACACTCGCGCTCACGCACGCGCACACACATATACAAACCTCACGCGCACGCGAAGACTCCAGCATTCGTGCCTCGAACGACGCGGTCCGGATTAGAAATCGGTTTTTCCGGTCCGACCGAGCGCATCTGGACAATTAAGTCCTCCGCACCGAGGAGACCGTAAAACACTCGGGCCCGCTCTCGAACCCTTTATTGCGGTCCTCCGCACCTCGATGCGGGCGGCTAAAGCTCGCCGGCACGGAAATATTCCCGACGCCGTATAACGATAAACGCCGGCCGCTTGGGCCAGCTGCCCTCACCACCGACACGCTGTCCGGACCGCGCTTGCTCCATCCCTACCAATCCGATCCGCGATCGGTACAGGAGACGGAACGGTCGAGACCCTCGATGATCGACGCTGGAACCGACCAACGACAGTTCATCGGGTGACACGACACGAGTCTCATCACACCCAGTCCCTTGTAGTGCGAAAACTTCGACGAATAAACACTCGCGTCTAAACACTAAGTTTTGGGTTACTTCTTTTCCTCACATCCTCTATCACTCTCCTGCGCCACCTCACTATTTTTCTAATCTCGTTCTTTTGGTACTCGCGCTTTTTGGTTCTGTAAATCACACCCACTTGCTTTCTTATTTCGTGGTACTCTTCTACGGCCTTATCGTTTCCATTGTGAACGCTGTCTACTTTAGCCTTTTTGCGCCTTTCAAACCAGAGTTCGCACTCTTCGTCAAACCATGGTTTGCTCTTTGGCTTTTTCTTTTTACCTAGCACTTTGTTCGCGGCCTCTTTTACCGTTCTTTCGATAGCCCCTCATAGACTGTTTGGGTCGTCATCTACCTCCGTCGGTGTATCTTTGTCCTCGAGAATCTGAAACCGGTTACTTATTTCTACTTGATACTGAATTCGCTCTACCCCGTTTCGTAGCTTTTCAATGTCGAAGGTATCTACTTTGTTCGCCCGTTTACTATTTTGCCCGGCTACTAATTTGGCTCTTAATTTGGTCAGTACTAGAAAATGATCCGAGTCGCAATCCGCCCCCCTATAGGTTCTTACGTCAAGTACATTTGTGTGGCGCCTCTTATCGATAAGGAAGTGATCGATTTGATTTTGCGTGGCTCCGTCCGGCGATGTCCACGTTGCTTTGTGTATATCCTTGTGCTTAAAGCACGTAGTTTTTACTATAAGTTCTTTTGCCGCCGCGAAATGTATGACTCTAATACCGTTATCGTTGCTGCTTTCGTGCAGACTTTCCTTGCCTATAGTGGGCCTAAAGGCTGGCTGGATGTTTTTTCTTTATTTTATAACATAATGTAAATGTTAATAAAGTTTCAGCTTTTGCGGTATTAGTTTATTTTAAATTGGAGTTAATTAGGAAAATAATTTGTTACAGACCAGTAAACAGGGAAACAGATTTTTTTCAATAATAATTATCGATTTACAGGAAGTAAAAAACACGATTAAGCTTTTCTGCACTAATTTGCTATCTACATAACTGTTAAGAGTAGTTTACTCTCAAAAATTGACACTAATACAAAATAATGGAATGACTTAACTACATCAAGAATTTTGAAAATTGACACTAATACAAAATAATGGAATGACTTAACTACATCAAGAAATTTGAAAATTTTTGAAAACTGCAAAAATTACGAAAATTTTAGAAAATATTGAAAATTTCTTGAAATATTGAAAATTTTTTCATTTTTGAACGCATGTCCATCTCTTTTCATTTATGGGGCTAAAAGTAGGGGTTTCCATTAAAAAAAATCAACTTTACCTTGAAATCCCCTTGAAGATCCTGTTTAACGACAGGGTCAAGATGACCATTCGTCAGCCGGGGAGAAAACTGAAAACTTTTGTGAGTAACATTTTCTCCTTGAATGCATTCGAGTTCAGCTAACCAGTTGTACTGTTATCGGCATGACCAATGACCTTGACCATTGAATCCAAGGTCATATTCAAACGTAAAATTTCCCGCTCTTTCCATTTCTGGTGCCAAAAGTAGGGGTTTCTATTTGAAAAATCGACTTGACCTTTAAATGACCCTGAAGGTCATGCTTAATGACATTGTCAAGGTCTTCATCAGATAGCCAGGGAAAAATCCTAAAACTTTTATCCGAAACTTTTTGCGCTGGCATGCTTTGCCAACGAGATAATTGAGATTAAAGATTAAAATGACTCACCTTGTATAATATAATAATTTTTCCTGCATATGTAGTAAATTATAATATCTAGTTTTCTCAGTGCAATGAGTCACAATAGTATATTATTTGATACGATTTATTTATTCATAATATGAGTAGAAAAAAAAGTGCCCGAAAATCGTTTCATAATAGGCGACTTTACCTTCCTCAGTTTCCTTCAAGTGTCTGCTTCAAGTGTGCGAGATTAGAATTTGTTCGGCATTCTCATTATATTTTTGATCAATATAATGAGTGTGTGCTTACATATAGTTAAAAATATTATATCAATTAGAAAATTCAAACATTCAGATTTTCACATTTTAAGGTTTGAAATGCAAATAAGATAGCCTTAACATATATATAGGGCTTTAAAAATAATTGATAAATTCAAAAAATTTTGCAAAAAAAAGTATCTGGGTAGTTCTGCAGAAAATGCGAAAAATGCAAATATTGCTTGAAATCCAAACTTTGACCAACTATAACTCGAAGTCAAGTGAAGGAATCCCGCTGAAATTTTTTATGTTAACTTGGTACGCATGTAGAACATATATCTCCCTATATTAGATACTTGTAAGCGTTTTGGTGGTCATCAGCCCCTCTACCCCCTCCACCACCCTCTCCACCAAATAACGTTAAATCGAGCCAAAAGTTACGTTATTTTTCAGATATCCTTCCCCTCCACCCCCTCCACTGCTCCCCACCATCCCCTCCACCGCCCCCTACACCTAATGAATGTGTTGTCAATATCTATATCCATCCTTGAAGTGATGTTCTTTAAAATGCTGTATTTCGTTTGTTATTTGAAGAACATATTATCTCAGATGACGTTTTAAAAATGCTCTATCGAGGGAGTGTATTCAAAGAACGCTCTATCTCTATGTCAGTTTATATTTAAATCTGAAAGTTTTTCTATATAATCTTTTAATGGTATTCGTCTGTGTTTATATATAACCATGATCACATTTTCTATTTTTTCCACACCACCTAAGAGTTAAATAGAAAGGCGCGTTTTTTTTTCTTAGTTGATTAAATAGAAGTAAATATGAGTATTTTTATATATAGTATAATTTTTAAATTTTAATAAAAATGTATAATTTATACGTTAAAAATTTCATCCCAAACAATATTCTCTATTTCGGAAGAATTTGTTGATTCATTTTGAATATATACTTTATCAGGATATTTACATCTAGATAATGCAACATATAGCAGTCCATGTGAGAATGGTAAGTATGGTATTGTAGCTTTGTATCAAGTGGCGCGGGAGCGCCACGAAGGCGAGTTTGAGAAGCAGACGACGCCGCGGCGCCCGTGACACTATTTATTTCTATATTGGTCTCTCGAATTTTCAATTAAGGAAATAAATTATTTATTATTCATGTACCTAGCTAATTTTGATGAATGTTTATACTGGTATCTTAAACTATGATTTTAATCCGATATATCAGTAATAAACCAGCTTTAAGAGTGCTCTACTCATCCTGACAACCAATCAGAACGCGTGATTTTTCTCCACGAATTACAGCTTTATTTAATAATAAATAATAAATCCGTTTGTTGCAACGTATTCTTTGGATATTACTGCAGGTGGCATGTTATCGAAATTTAGCCAAATAAAACTCTAACACGTTGCAATAAACAATGCAAAATTTGAGACAGAAGGCAGATACTATAGCAGATTTTCTTCGCTCTTGCTGCACGAGCAGACGACATATCAGTGTAATTTTGCATTGTTTATTTCAACGCGTTAGAGTTTTATTTGGCTAAATTTCGATAACATGCCACCTGCAGTAATATCCAAAGAATACGTTGCAACAAACGGATTTATTATTTATTATTAAATAAAGCTGTAATTCGTGGAGAAAAATCACGCGTTCTGATTGGTTGTCAGGATGGGTAGAGCAAAACAAGTATGCAGGTGAACAAAAATGCTGAAATCACTTGCTTAATTTTTCTTCAGCCCAAAAAGTGGTAAAACCGTTAAGTTAACTGCGAGCGTGCAGTTTGACCGAGTGGTTAGACTGTGAAGTTGGCCACACATGCTATTGGGCCTACATTGTCTGCTACTCTGCTTGAATAAAAGATTATGTGTTTAAACAGCTGCTGCTCTGTCAGTGCACAAACTCTTTTTGACTGTTCGGGGTCGCTGATGACGGAGTCCCGGAAGTACATTATGTATACTCCGTAGTTTTCGGTGTTTTGGTGTAAAAATCTTTCAAGGAAGGTGTCTAGATAAATAGGGTGGCTGATGACGACGTCTAGGTCGTGCGCTCCGTGGTTTTTGGTATCTAGGTGTTGAAATAATTCGAGGGCGGTGTCTAAGTGTACAGGGTGTCCGATGACGTGGTCTAGGTGGTGCGCTCCGTGGTTTTTGGTGTCTAGGTGTAAAAATCATTTGAACGCGGTGTCCAGGTGTACAGGGTGGCCGATGACGAGGTCTGGGTAGTTCGCACCGTGGTTTTTGATGTCTAGGCGTAGAAATAATTTGAGGGTGGTGTATATCAGAACAATCAGTGATTTCATGTTAGTGATAAAAATGTTACGAAAAAGCTATGATCTAAAGGTGTTATATATGCTTATATTTTATTTTTACGACGTCAAATATGAAATACTGAAAAATATTTACTAAAAAGGATTAAAATCTCTAAAAAAAAATTAACTTTTAAAAAAGTAAAAGGTTAGGCGAGTTTGATATATTCCGCAATAAAATTTCAGATAGAAAAGAACAATCAAACAAAGTCAAGTTTATTATATTTAATCGTAATGAAGCGAGGAACAACTCTCAAGATAATTACTACATAACTTGTCATGCCCGTTTCATTTTTTTTTATTGGTGAACAAATAAAATTTTCTTTTTATGTATTAGAAGGTCATTCAATTTTTGGATCATACAATATTTAATGAAGCACATCCTC
Source organism: Trichomalopsis sarcophagae (assembly GCA_024372645.1). NCBI lineage: Eukaryota > Metazoa > Arthropoda > Insecta > Hymenoptera > Pteromalidae > Trichomalopsis > Trichomalopsis sarcophagae. The sequence continues at coordinate 39,158 of QLSS01000439.1, forward strand.
TCAATCGGGCGTCGGCTTAGCTTCCAAAGATCTCAAGTATAAATAGGCGCGTCAGGAATTAGGAGTTTAAGGATTAAAATGTGCACTCGCGGTTTAATTCTCAATTAAGTTTATTTGAAACAACAAGATTTTGTTTAACGCACGCTTGCAACTAACGCATGTATCATAAAACAATTATACCTTTCCTCAGGAACGACAAACGACAACGTTAGTATTTTAAGTCCGGTAGGATCGAAAATATTTTAAGTTATTGAACCTTCGAAAATATTTTAAGGTTATGAACGACCAAAAATAATCTAGGGGGAAGAGCTTCCGTGTTTCTCTAATTTTTAAGAAATACTGTTTCCTCGGGCCTTGTGTTATGGGCCTTTTATATCCAAAATCCTCCATGCGACCCCCTTTGCATTCCTGTGTCTAGTGAATATGTGAGAGAGGAGAGACGGCCAATCAGAAGCCTCGAAAGCTGCATATTTCTTTATATGGAGGTTGCTTATCTCTTTCTTTTAGTTCTTCTAGCCTCCTTGCGATTCTACTTTGACGTATAGGAATAACTATGAGAGGACCGTTCGACCAATGAGGGGGCTTGCATGTCGCATATCTCCTTATTTGGCGTGCTCCCCTATAATATGCAGAGCATCCTCTTTTTTCTATGCTACTACAAAGACCGTACTAGATAGTAGGACGGACTGCGCGAGTCTTACAAATAATTATTTATTCGCGAGAACTTGCCTTCGGCTCGAAAGCCTGTTCTGTTACTAAAGTTACACGTGGACTATGGAATTGAGGATGTCCCGCGCTGCTAGTCTGCGTGGACGCGTATTTTGCGTGCGGACGGTATTCTGTCTTCGACTGCGTTTGGCAGATGTGTGAGTGAGCTTTTCGGGAAGAGAACGCTTTAGTCGAAAAGATGGATACGGCAGGTAGCGAACATTACTTTGATCTGGCTCACACTATGCTTCGTGTTCATGCTAAAATTGTCCCAGGCAAATTCCATGATTTAATATCATTAACGTTCTTCATGGATCCAAGAAATGTAGACTTGGTTTTGCCGGAGTTAAGTTGCAGACCGGAGCTCTCTGCCCAGCCAGAAACCAGCCGCGCCTCTTCTGCCAGTCGAGCCACGCCGTCCAGGAAATTATCTTTGTTGGTGTGGATAGCTTTGTCAGGAGCCGGACGTGACACACAGTGTCCAACGCCTTGTTGAAGTCAAAGAGGAGGAGAAGTGTCACTTTGTTTTTGTTTATTCTGACCCTGACATCCTCAGTTAGCTTAACTAGGCCAGACTGAGTGCCGTGACCAGTGCGCAAGCCTATTTGGAAGTTGTCTAGTAAGAGTCTGGATTCAAGGTATTGTAAGACTTGCCTGTGCACCAGCCACTCCAGGGCCTTGGAGAGAAAGCAGAGAAGTGAAATCGGACGGTAGTCAGTCAGGGCTTTTGGTGAACTGACTTTGTTGAGTGCACGCACAAGCGACAATTTCCAGGCGGTTGAGAAGCAGGATTCCCTCAGAGACAGGTTAAAGATGTGACTTAGTAGAGGAGCGAAAACTGATAATGCCTTTGTAATGACAGCCTGAGGGATTCCGTCGCTTTCCCTGGCCTGAGTGTCGAAGTGCGATACTGCAGCTAACACATCCGATTCCGTTATGGTGCTGAACTCTAAATACTCCGGGAGGTCAAGACTTTCCAGGGTGAGGAGATAATCCTCAACAGCAGAAGCTAACGAATCATTGGAGATCGAGCTGAAATGCTTGTTGAGTTCATCTGTGCTATAGCGAGGTGGTAAAGGGGCCTTGGTGGCAGAAATTCCAAGTTTCTCCAGCTCTTTCCAGTCCTCGGCAACATCAATCAAGGTTGACAGGCGTGAATAATAGTAATTCAGCCTGGCTTCCTCGAATTGTTTGTGAGCATTGTCTCTAGCTTGTCGATATATGCGGAGATCCGAATCGAGCCTGGAGTTCCTGAAACGCCTGTAAAATCTATCTCTCTCGGATGCAAGGTCACGAAGAGCCGTGGTGAACCACGGGTGACGCCGTCTTTTTGGTGTCACAGACCGTAATGGGTCGAGATGGTTGATGGCATTCGTGAGGTTAGTATTAAGTATAGATATGCATTCGTCGAGTGATGAAGTGGTGAGGGATAAACAGTCACATGCGGTAAGAAAGTCCCTTAGCTTCTCGGCGCTGATTCCTTGAAAGTTTCTGTAAGAGTATGTGTTAGGTACGTATCGTGGAATCTGTACGTAGAGAGTGGCCGTGATAAGGTCGTGAACGGTGAGTCTGTCTTTCAGTATGACAGCAGGCGATCCTGCTCGTCGATCAGACACAGGTCAAGCCAGGTATCAGAACCTTGTTTATGGTGCGTGGCACCATAGGGAACCGATGATGGGAGTTTTCATCAATAAAGGACTTGATGAGCTTGGCATCTTCAGATGAGGAAAGTTGGTCAGAGTTAGAATCTCCCATTATAACCTTCGTGGAATAGTTGTGCATATGGGTTGTTAGTTGGTCAATGAAGTTAGATCCTTGAAAGAATGGAGCATGAGGTGGACGATACACATCCCCCACGAATATGGGAGAGACTCCCTTAGTCGATACCTCACAGAAGAGATATTCAGGCTTGTTTGACTTACCTGACCATTCACCGTCAGATGATGAGTTAACACTAACTGTAAGAGATTTGTGAATGTGGAGGGCCACACCTCCTCCGTTTCTGTTTCTGTCTCGTCTGTATAGTAGGTAGTCGTCCAGAGAAGGGATGGACGCTACCTTGTCGCTTAACCAGGTCTCAGTAACAGCTATTACGTGAAATGGAGAGCGAGTGGATAAGAAAAGTCTGATCATCTCAATGTGACCCATGAGCGAGTTTGCATTAAAATGACAGACTCGTAGACCTTCGGACAGAGATACCTTAGAATCAGATAAAGACGTGGCGGATGAGCTTGATGGTGGACGTGGTGGAATGATGTGTGTATGCTGTATCCTCAGTATTTAACGACGTTGGCAGCGGGCAGAAGCTTGGCTAAAGAAGTTTCCAGCTCGGCGTCGGTATTGATGGCTGTAGCACGCTCGCTGTCGTTGTTACAGCGCATCTATAATTTCTCTTCCCTGACGAACGTTCGGCAGCCTTGTCTCTTCTTGGCCTCCAGCCTAGCCCTTGTGCGCAGCTTGTGGACGTCTGAGGGGAGCAACTCGTTGATGTTTATGAGCCCTTGATGGTCAGGGCTCAGAGCTTTAGCCTCCTCCAGCAAGGTGGTGTCCAATTCGCTGGTGTGTAGCTTGCGCTTCCGGGCTTTGGCAATCACGATCGAGCGAGCAAGTGCACTTGATGATACGGTAACGGCAAGTGGTGGCAGTCTGCCGTTACCCCCGGCAGAGTATTGTGTGTGCGAGTTTTGAGTGCAGACAGCACATTGAGGGCCTTGAGTCGCTTCTCCATCAGGACCAGACGCTGCTCAATTTTGGAAATCCTCTCCGACACGATGTTTTGGGTCTTGAGGGACTCCATTTGAGCGTTGCGAATGTCATCCAGTGCTCGAATGTCCCTCAAAGCAGCCTCAACGGACGGCGTAGGTGTTGTTGTTGTTACTCCGGCCAAACGGGCTGGTGAGGGTTTTCTCGACGTGTTGGTTGATAGTGGTGCCGACGTCGTCTTCTTGTTCGCCGGCTGCTGTTGCATGGGAGTATTCTTGGCCGGTGTTGTTGTCTGCATATGAGGGACAGGCTATGACCTGTCGTTCATCAGCCGAGAGAGAGAGAGAGAGAGAGAGAGAGAGAGAGAGAGAGAGAGAGAGAAAGAGAGAGAGAGAGTCGCACTCGTATCTGCTTGGGGTAAAAGGAGGAGGGCTGGCATCGTATGCGTGATATAGCTTTTGTTTAAAAATTATTCATACTTATTTATAAATAAACAAATAAAAGTCACCCATCGATGACAGACTTTTTGTTCATAACAGTAGTGGTCGTAAATCATGTTTATTAACCTTATCAGCTACTGTTGATATAAACATGGGCATCTATTTACATAAACAACTGGCGCCAGCCACGGGATTGGTGACGCACAGTAGTCTGAAACGGCTTTTTTTGGACAAAAAGCAATAGCGCCTCGTAGAATCGGGTTCCAAATAATAACCGGGGCGCTTTTTGAAGGTCTGATGATGTACTTTTTTGGAAAAATAAGGAAAAAATGATTCCTATATGGGAAAGCCTTTAAAAATCCCGCTGAAACCTTGGTTTTTGGAAAAAAGTAATTTAAAAATCTGAAAAAATTCAGACTACTGTGTGACGTCACTCTAGGCCACGCCCAGTCTCTTCATATCAGCCCATATACTACTCGCAATGAACAAAAGGTGAATCCGCACGACGCGGATTGTGCGCGCGCGCGCAACGTCCGTAAAAGGCAGTTCTACTAGAGCTCCTCTCCAGGTAGTATCGTGCGCACACTTATTTCGTAATAAGAGCAGTCGTTTTTGAGTTATTGTTGAAAAACCACATTTTGACCATTATTATTGTTATTAATAAACAAAAAAAGTATTTGACAGCTAGCAAACCAAATTATTTGTAATAAGCTGCTCGATTACAACAACATTCAATTGAAAAATTTTAGAGACATGATACTAGGAGTTACATTTTTACAAAAGATCCTTCTACGCGAAAATACGTCAGATGATAATTTATGCATTGCAATATTTCAAGCAACTTTCAATCACGATGATTTTTTTGTATGTGCAGTAGTTTTTGAGATATTTTTAAAAAACCATGAATTTGCCATTATTGTTAATAACAAACAGAGAAACTATTTGCTAGGTGGAAAACCAAGTTATTTTCAATGAGCGCTATAAATAGAACCGAATCGAGTCGAAAAATCCAGGGGACAATTAAAAAACCGCTGCCAATTTATTGACAAGTAGCTCCAACTAAATTTATAGCTCTGTAATGTCCCACATTTATACACCTTAGCAATTACGAATATATATATATATATATATATATATAGTTGGAGTATATATATATATATATATATATATATATATATAGTTGGAGCTACTTGTCAATGTGTGTGTGTCTATATATATATATATATATATATATATATATATATATATATAGACACACACACACACACATACATCGCCTGTACGTCTGCATTAGTGTACCCATACAGACGACGTATATTAAACCGATTGCAACAGCACCAAACCAATCGCCGAACATCGGAGCGAGCGCTTTGACCTACGAGTCAGCGTTTCTTATACGCGCGTACTACTGACTTACTTTTGTACATCGTCTTTTGCACGTCAGGTGTTGATTGGTCGATCGTTGCCGCGTTTCACGTAATTTCACGTAATTTCACAACTCCTTAAATCGTCACCGACGCTTAATAAAGCCAGGAAACGATCCACGGAGTGCCTTTTGTATAAGTAACTTGTCGTCGTGTAGCTGTACCCGGTTAGTGAGTACGAGTGCTATACCTTTGTACGCATCGCCTATTGAGTGCCTAGAAAACACTCAAACTCTGTTTACAAGTTATAGTAGAACTCCTTGTTTTCTGGTTTGAGAGTCTGCATCGTGCAACAAGCGAAGGGCCCGTCGATAGCAGACCGGCGTTAGTGGGAAACCATAGAGCAAATTAGATTTACCATACATAAATTAGCCACGAGTAATCGTGTAGAGTAAGATCAATTAGCATCTGTCGTGCCACGAAGAACTATCCAGTTCAGGTCACATATCAGAACAAAATATACTGTAAGTTAAGTTTTATTGTACCAACATCAAAGTAACTATAAGATACCTACGCACAAGCAATAACATCCTGTAAGAAACTGTATTGTCTGCTGAGTTCTGGGTTGCCCCCAATAAAACAAAGATAACAATTTAATCAGTTTCTACAATTATTATTCTATTAATTAAGAGTGATCCACATAATAACCTACATCCTAAAGAAATAAACAGAAAGATAATCAAGTGCCTATAAAACCAATAGTAACAAAAGTAATAACCTCAGGACAAGCACAACGTCCGCGCGTAAGTATAAAAGCGGACTCAGCATCGTTCACCAAAAGCGGACACCCTACAGTCCGCGCACGAGAGTGTCCGCGCATGTCCCACTAACGTGACAGTCTCGCGTCCACTTTTGCAATTCCTATCAAATACGGTCTTTACAGCTCCAGTAAATTAAACACTGCTTTTGTAACAGAAGCACGATTTTCGTGTTTTTCCGACCTATTTAGCGTGACTAAAGTAACTTTTTTCAGAGCGGCAAGCAAAAAAAATGTTTGCCTGGTGGGCGTTTTTCATTTTTCTTGCCATCAAACGCTGGATTTACGTGCAGAACGCCTGCTAAAATTTTTCGGATAATATTTATAAATATTATCCGAAACTCGTCTGCGGCTCCTAAACGCCCTCGCCTTTGGCTCGGGCTAACTCGCCTTGACTTCTACTGCAAACTCCACACTCGGCTTCAAAAAGCCTACTTTACGCCCTTGGTACACAATATACTATTAGATTTTTTTATGGTTAATCACCAAATAAAATTTTGAAGCATTTGACTGCATTGTTTTAGCGATATAAGGAATCAAAAAATTTTCAAACGAAAATTTAACCCTTGATATCTTAAGAACCATAGGGGTTTGAAAGTTGTGCAGTGAACTTAGCCAAAACACATAAAATATCTACTTTTTCCAAAATCTCAAGTACAGTAAGACCTTTTTACGTTCGTAATCGAGGCACAAAAAATATTCATTTTTTTCAGTTTTCGATTATTTACTGAACAAAGAAGTCGTCAAATTACTTGAAATTTTAATGGGGTATAGTTTGACACGTGACCCATTGACATAATTTTTTTGCAAGGTTATGACGTTTAGTTTCAAAGGTATGAATTTAGAAACAAAATTACCTATTTCATTTTATCTGCCGAACAATGCGGTCGATCCCAAGAACTAAACGGGGAAAAGTAGGTAATTTTATTCTCTTTCAAATGCATATTGGCTCAATTGTTTGTAACAATGGGATGATTGAAAAAAACGCAAAATAGTGTTTTTCAAAAATCAAAAATTGTCCATAAAATTAAAAATTGTTAGAAAAATTAAAAATAAATGTGTTTCTCGAATTCAGAATTCTAGTTCCAAAAATATTACGGTATACATACCCACACACACACACACACGTCTACACACGCATCTACACACACACACACACACACATATACGGACATTTCTTAAAAATACTTGATTTGAACTTCTAACACACCAAAAAGTTTTGACGAAACTCAAAATTTTACGATTACAAAGCTTTCTCTAGGAGGAAGCAAAATGTCTGTCAAATAAAAAGTTCGGCTTTAACCATGGCAAACACCGGAAAAATTATGAAAAAAGATGATTTTTTCTATTTTTTGAATAACGTGACTGAACAAAAAATGAAGGGTTTGTGGATCAAATCTGACATCAGACTCGTATTTTGCGGGTCAAAATAAACAGAAAAATATATTTATTCACGGCCAACTATAATAGCCACTATTATCCCTGAAAAGCGAAACAAATTATGTTATTGCATTTTACATTTGCATATTGCATGCAAATTTGTATTATATTTTAAAAATTTTTAAATATTGATAAGTTAAAAAATTATAAAAAAATTTTAAAGTTTTTAAAAAATTAAAAATTTTGAATATTTCGAATGTTTAAATATATATTTTTATTATAATGCCGTCGGCTAAGTAGGTCCCATTTTTTAAGAAATAAAGTGGCTACACCGTTCAGTCGTGAATAAAGCACTGTATGCAACACGGGACTAAATTCGACTATTCCCTCGGGTGGTCACTGTCGTGAACGGTCATTGAACCAAAAATGGCGGTCAGTAAAGCGCCGTCGAAACACTACACGTGATTTGAACTCCAAACACCTAAAAATGTGCTTCTAGCGTGTTATTCACGAAGTCAATAATGAGACTATTAAAGAGCGTATTCTAAAAGGAAGCAAAATGGAAAATTCAATCGAGATTCCCTATGAAATAAAGCAAATATAACAAATAATATAGTTAAAATTACTTTAAGCTTACCGCAAAATGAGCCAATGAAAACATCATTTTCATTAAGGGGGATCTCCACTGATTTTTAATTGTTCTTTCCTTTCGCACCATCCATTGTCAGCTTTTGGGGGTTTCATTGTTGTGATAAAAGGTTACATACCAATTCTAGGCCATTTTCATCCATATATACTCAAGTTATAATACCAATAATAATCATTAAAATTTAAGGTTTTTGAAAAAGTTGATTGCGCACAGGGCTTCGACTAAATCAATCCCAAAAATTTGAACATACATTTTGAACATACATAAAAAGTTAGTATTTTTTTACGAGAACTGTCATTGTTCATCTGTATTTATTAAACAGTAAAAATCTTTTAAAAAACCCACAATTTAATAATATTCATAATTAAACAAATATTTCCAGTACAGATACCTTAAATAAAAATTCCAACTTCTTTTCCAAATTTTGTAAAGTATTAGTGCAAAAATTTTCTAAAGGATTAATATAAATGCCTTTTGCAAGGAAGTTTTTGAAAGTCAAACGAATAAGTTACGAGAAAAACGCGTTTAAAGTTTTATTTTTATATACATTTAATGTAAAATATTTTATTCAACCGCCTATAACATTAGTATAACTTTGAGTTTTGACATTAGACTGGTCTCAAAATGTTCATAAAACTAAATAATTATAAGCAATTAAAGTATATCTCTAAAAAAAATTAACTTATAAAAAAGTAAAAGGTTAGGCTATTTATTTGTTTACCAATAAAAAAAATGAAACGGGCATGGCAAGTTATTTAGTAATTAACTTGAGAGTTGCTCCTCGCTTCATTACGATTAAATATAATAAACTTGACTTTGTTTGATTGATCTCAGTTCTTTTCTATCTGAAATTTTAATGCGGAATATATCAAACTCGCCTAACCTTATACTTTTTTAAAAGTTAATTTTTTTTAGAGATTTCAATCCTTTTTAGTAAATATTTTTCAGTATTTCATATTTGACGTCGTCAAAATAAAATATAAGCATATTTAACACCTTTAGATCATAGCTTTTTTGTAACTTTTTTATCACTAACATGAAATCACTGATTGTTCTGATATAGACTACCCTCAAATTATTTCTACGCCTAGACACCAAAAACCACGGTGCGAACTACCCAGACTTCGTCATCGGGCACCCTGTACACCTGGGCATCGTCCTTAAATGATTTTTACACCTAGACATCAAAAACCATGGAGCGCTCCACCTAGACCTCGTCGTCGGCCATCCTGTACACCTGGACACCGCCTTGGAATAATTTTTACACCTAGACACCAAAGCCACGGAGTGCTGCACCTAGACCTCGTCATCGGCCACCCTGTACACCTAGACGCCGTCCTCGTATGATTTTTACACCTAGACACAAAAAACCACGGAGCGCACCACCTAGATCTCGTCATCGGCCACCCTGTACACCTAGACGCCGTCTCCGTATGATTTTTGCACGTAGACACAAAAAACCACGGAGCGCACCACCTAGACGTTATTAGCCACCCTGTACATCTAGCACTAATAATCCGCACCACTTGATATGATAGACGTGTGTGGGAAAGCAATATCCAACTACACTATACATATAGTTTATAAGTGGCAAACTTCACGGTCCTAACGTTTATCTGTCTGGAGAATCGCAGTATCGCACATCGTTTATTATTACATAAATTTTGCTAATATTTTTACTGGAAATCTTAATAAAACATAAGCCACTTGATATAAGCTACAATTTTTGCAGCAGGTTAAGTGACGAAAAATAATAAATAATATATCCAACTACACTGCATGTGCCGCTAACTTAACGGTGCTAACATTTTTTGTCTGGAGAATAAAGAGATGATTTGAGCATTCGGGAATTACACATCCATTTATTTTGAAAATGAAACTGTTTTTTTTTTACACTATTTTTGGTGGGATCATAGTTTAGCACAAAAAACATGCTAATGATTCAATAATTTAATTAAAAACAGTAATAATATGCATTTTTTACGATACTATAAAATCCGAATATCAATATAGAAGTAAATAGTTTCGCGGCGACGCGGCTTCGTCTGCTTTTCAAACTCGCCTTCGGGGCAAGTCTCGGGATACGGCGTAACCCTAGGTGTTACCTTAGCCCCACGACAGCTGTGAGGTGGCTTTACTGCGTCTGTATCATGGCTCTCTTGTAGCTGCACACTAGCTTATCTGCTGTATTGCCACGGTATCCGCCCTAATATTGCTGTTGTTCATATTTTGGCTCTATGACTGAAGTTAGTCGCGCATGTTTTAAAGACATTGCAGGCTTCAGCTTGAATTCAAATTTTATACGCGTATTTCTTACTGTAAGATAATACACGTTTTTAAATATAAACATATTTAGAGTATAAAATTAAAAAATAAAATATCCAAATTAATTCTTTTTTGCAGCTTGCACAATGGAGTTATACAGTTATGGGATTACCGTATGTGCACTTTACTTGAGAAATTTGATGAGCATGATGGACCTGTAAGAGGTATCTGTTTTCACAGTCAACAACCTATATTTGTTTCTGGTGGAGATGATTATAAGATTAAAGTATGGAATTACAAACAACGTAGATGTATTTTTACATTACTTGGTCATTTAGATTATATAAGAACTACTGTTTTTCATTATGAATATCCATGGATTTTAAGTTCATCAGATGATCAAACAATAAGGATATGGAACTGGCAAAGCCGAACATGTATTTGTGTTTTAACTGGCCACAATCATTATGTTATGTGCGCTCAATTTCATCCTTCTGAAGATATCATAGTCTCGGCTTCTTTAGATCAAACTGTAAGAGTCTGGGATATTTCAGGTTTAAGAAAAAAAAATGTGGCGCCTGGACCTAGTGGATTAGATGATCATTTAAAAAATCCTGGTTCAACAGATTTATTTGGACAAGCTGATGCTGTAGTGAAACACGTTTTAGAAGGCCATGATCGTGGAGTAAACTGGGCATGTTTTCATCCAACTCTACCTTTGATCGTTTCCGGTGCTGATGACCGCCAAATAAAAATGTGGCGCATGAATGATGCCAAAGCTTGGGAAGTCGATACATGTCGTGGTCATTATAATAATGTATCATGTGTTCTATTTCACCCACGTCAAGATATTATATTATCAAACTCCGAAGATAAAAGTATACGTATTTGGGATATGACTAAACGTACATGTCTTCATACATTTCGACGTGAACACGAGCGATTTTGGGTACTTGCAGCCCACCCGACGTTAAATCTTTTTGCTGCTGGGCATGATTCAGGTATGATTATATTTAAATTAGAAAGAGAACGTCCAGCATATACTGTTCACGGAAATATATTATTTTATATAAAAGAACGGTTTTTGAGAAAACTTGATTTTATTACTTCAAAGGATACTTCAGTTATGCAAATAAGGGGTAGTGGTAAAATCCCAGCTTTTAACATGTCTTATAACCAAGCAGAAAATGCGTTGCTTGTATGTACACGATCGCCAAATATTGATAATAGCACGTATGATTTATATATATTACCCAATGACGGAGACAGTAGTATTGAACCAGAAACAAAGCGAGCATCGGGAATAATGGCATTGTGGATAGCTAGAAACCGATTTGCTGTTCTTGATCGTCATGTCAGCACTCACTCTGTAAGTTAACATTTTTTTTTTAAGTATACATTTTGCAAACTATTTTTTAATACGTTATAAAAATTGTCTGAATGTGCAAAGTATTACAGTAAAAAAAGATTTTCATAACACGTGCATCGAAAACACACTTTTCACCTACGAAAAAGTAGAGCGAAAGTCGAGTTTTTCAAGCCTGGGCGAAAGGCCGTTTTAGTGTTTTTGTGTGTATATGTACATATCGACGCTCCTAAGGAAGACTGGTACCACTCAGCTAACTGCGAACTCTAGCTCATTTCACGACTTATAACGAATGATCGCACGAAAACCGAGATTGCCGCGATGACTAGCTCGCTAAGAAACCTTTGCATCGAATAGTAGTACGTGTTGCAAGCTCGCAACGAAAACGAAAATTCTCTGTTTTCCATGCGGCAACAATTAACTCTAAAACCGGGTTTCAGACGACGAGAAGCACGCTCTGTCGTCTATGCGGCAAAGACTTGCGCGTGAACCAAGTCGCGCTGAATTCTAGTACGCTCGCCCATAATCCTAAACACATGGGGCACATTTACGAGTGTCGCTACGAGACTCAAATGGTCTTCCTTATTTTCACATTGCAAATGCCGCATTATACATAAAACTTTCTAGAACACTTTTTAATATGCAAAAAATACTGATTTAAATGAAATTCGGATGGTAAAAATCGGACGAAATTTAGTTATCGTTCTAGTAATTTCACGCCCCGATCAATATATATATATATATATACTTATATCCTTGTCAAATATACATATAAATATTATCCGATTTTTATCATTCAAATTTTATTTAAATCGGTATTTTTTGCATATTAAAAAGTGTTCTAGAAAGTTTTGTGTATAATGCGGCATTTGCACTGTGAAAATAAGGAAGACCATTTGAGTCTCGTAGCGACCCTCATAAATATGCATAGACGACAGAGCGTGCTTCTCTTCGTCTGAAACCCGGTTTTGGAGTTAGTTTTCGCCGCATGGAAGACAGATAGTTTTCGTTTTCGTTGCAAGCTCACAACATGTACTACTATTCTATGCAAACGTTTCTTAGCGAGCTAGTCATCGCAATAATTTCGGTTTTCGTGCAATCCTTCCTTACAAGCCCTCATTTCATTCTTGTTTTTGTCACAAAATAACTTTCGGTGCTAGCGTTCGCGGTTGTCCCGAAACGTGTATTTGTAATTTTCAAACTTTAAAATTTTTTAAATTTTTTATCATCATATCATGTGTTTTTAGAAAATGTCCGTATGGATGTGTGTGTGCGTGTGGGCGTGTGTGTGTGTGCATACCGTAATATTTCTGCAACTACTCGGTGAATATCAATAAAATTTGACATGCATGTATATTTTTGGATTCTGAATTCGGGAAGATATGGTTCCTCCCGTAGCATCTCCTTATTGCGCAGACCATTGATCATCACCCGTAGTGTTGAATGATTTTTGGTTATTTACTACATTCGTCGGGTGTGCTTATATCTTCCTTAAGATAGTTCACCGGCTGCAGTGGTACTCAATCAGGGTTTTTATTAGAAAATTTCTTTTCGAAGATATTATACAGTGTTATCTAATGTCAAAACCTTACGATTCATAGTATCAAACATTAGAATGGCGATATAGATTGTTTAGAATACAAAATACTCTCAAAAGTTGTAAGAGGTAGAAACACTGTGCACCTATATAGGAATACTGATAGCATTGGATGATAACTTTGAATGGTTGTATCTTTAAAAAAAGCCTCGTTTGCTCTAACCAACTTTTTTTTCTATGATTTGTATTGCTATTTTACACCATGAGACAGTTTTCAAAAATATTCTAAGAAAACTCGCTTCGCAATTCAACTAAACGACCTCAAAATTCAGACTTGGTATAGGCTACCCATGTTAAAATACAAAATTTTAAGGTTCAATATTTCTAAAAATAATGTCGCTTGGGGGCTAGAAAAAATACCACGTTGTAGAGGACACTTGATTGAACATGTAAACAAAGTTTGATTGATATATAATATCAATCAAACTTTGATAAGAAGCAGCGTTAGAGCGGGGAGAGCTCGCAACGCACTATATATACCTGTATATATTGAGCGGCGAGCGCAACGGTGCGAAAGAATGAGCGGCGGCGCGGCACGCGCATTAGAATATGTTTGTATGAACGATAAATGTATACAGGTGTGAATGTATGTGTGTAGACATGAATGAGAGATTTTTTTCGGCGGCGCGATACCCGCTCTCCCGGCCCTATATAAGGACCCGTATGAGCTATCTAAGCTCACTAGCCGAAGCGCAATTTAAACACCAGCGCAACTAAAGCGCCTAGTCCCTTCTCTTGAGCAACTTATGCCTTGAGCAGGTAAAAGACTTTACTAAATATTTTCGAATATTTCTAAAACTTGTAAAATTTCCATATTTCCAAAAGACTTATAAATTTAGCTTATCAAATCTGATACCAGCTAGAAAAACTTAGAATAATTTCGAATCGTTTAGATACTTAGAAAATCGTGACACAAAGCTAATAACGCAAAATAAAGCGTATTGACTTATGAATATATTGTAAAATCAAAACGAACATACAAAACTTTCTGTTATAAAGTACACTTGCAATTTACGCAATATTCTATCTTAAGAGACTACTGATAGAATATATTTTGTATATTGAAAAGAAATAACATACTTTAATTATTGAAATAATTTTCCAGTACCTGGTATCCCTGACCTCTCTTATATTACAAGAATACATCATTATTAGAATCAAATTTCTATTTCTGATCTGCTGTCGAAATTCAGACGCAGATCAGTAAATAATTACTACTCTTCTCAAAAAACTAAAATCTTACACGCGCACAAGAACAAGAAGAGTTGTGACCGTGCTAAGTATGCTCTTTTAAATTTTGTTCTTGCTGTGTTATTGGAGTTACTTTCAGATTAAGTACTTGAAATGTTATTAAAAGCAAGTTCAACATGTTCATGTGAATTACAATCATTTTATTCAACTTCAAAAATATAACACTGTAAAATGAAAAACGGTTTTTGTTGTTTGTATTCGTTTTAAAATAAAAAAAAATAAAGTAGAACTAATCAAAGTAATTGAAAATGCTTATTTCAATGCTTTCACAAGTTGCAGAATTACAAATAAAAATAAATTTATCACAAAGACTCACACATAAACTTATTACAGATAACTATTATCAACAGATCAATAGCATTATCATCAGCAGGTGATACATAGTAAGTACTATTAATAAATATTATTGAATATGTACTGTAACGTTGCAAGAGATTGCAGCGTTCCAAACAGCGCGAGTCGGGGTGGAAGCAGAGCGTCCCAAGGCCGAAACGTGTGAATGTGTAGAGCGAGAACTTATATGTGTGCGTGCTTTTTGCTTTTCATGACTCGCCGAGAACTACAGTAGGTGCGAAAGAGAGAGAAAAAAAGGAGAAAGATCAGTAGATGTTGCAGCGTTGCCAAATCAACCCGAGCACGAGAGTATTGCAGAGCGGAAACATGGAGAACCATCGTCATCGAGGAATTTGCGAGGCCAGGGATGGGCTGAAGAGTGACTGCTAAAAAAATATGGGATTTGATTTATTTGGAAAATGGTCTTATTGTAGAAATTTTGCGTGATTTGAAAATGGTCTTATTGTAGAAATTTTGCGTGATTTGAAAATGGTCTTATTGTAGAAATTTTGCGTGATTTGAAAATGGTCTTATTGTAGAAATTTTGCGTGATTTGAAAATTTTCTTATTGTAGAAATTTTGCGTGATTTGAAAATGGTCTTATTGTAGAAATTTTGCGTGATTTGAAAATGGTCTTATTGTAGAAATTTTGCATGATTTGAAAATGGTTTTATTGTAGAAATTTTGCGTTTGAGCGATATCGAAAAGCGCGCGTGGACGGGGTCTAGTAGAAGGCGTGCAGATTCACGGGTAGCGACGGCGCGAGAAAGTCAATCAGCGGTCTCCGTTGTTGCCGGCGCGGGCCGTGAACTCAAACAAGGAGCAGCGCTCGCTCTTTTGCTTACCAGCTCTGGTCTGGGACGGACGTGTCCCTCGACGCACTCTAAACAAAGGTCAGTGGTTTTTCTTCCCTTAACATCTTCTTCGCGGTCAGGCGTGAAACTCCTAGTTGAGGCGACTCGAATAGGTTTTCGCTTTAGAGAGAGGTGAGATATATCTGGGAAGCGTCGGCCACGTCCGGGCTTTCCAAGTTCGAGTTAGCGAGGCGGTGAAAGCGACGGGTGAATGCGAAGGAGTCGTCCGGGGACAGTCGATAGAGCGTCGTCCGATGCACGAGCTTGGCCGCAGTGTCGCTCCATGAAAATGAGTGCCGGGGGGTTCGTAAGACCGTATATATAAGTATTTAGGTGAATGAGTTCGGCTTCGGGACGAAATTTGGCAGTTTTCGGCGGTTTATCTAAGTCCATTGGTTTTACGTGAAACGAAAGACATGAATATATAAGGCAGTCACAGCATAAACCGCTTGAGTTATGCGTAATCTTATCCTCTGTTCCACCTCCTCCGCCGGGAGCGAAAGCCAAGACGAGCTCTATAGAGAGCGAGCTCGCGGTCGAGGCTTCGCAAAATGGCGCGGCGTCGAAAATGGGGCCGCGCGATGACTCGCGGATTGCGAATATTCGAAGTCGGGATCGCCCATCAAATCTCTAAATACACACACACACGCGCATCCATACGGACATTTTCTACAAACACGTGATTTGAACTTCTAACACACCAAAAAGTATTTTCTAGAAGTTTTGGCATTAATTTCATTGGCTAAAATAATCGAAGCTGCTTCTACTTCTGCTATTCTAAGCAACAACTCTCACGCAGTTATTTGTAGCGCTCTAAGGGGTGCATGTCAAGCTGTGAACAAGACTGGAGGCAAGAAAATTAAATTTACGTAATCCACGTATGCTGCCAGTCACATCCAAAATTAGATGATTTCTACCACTTCTTATATCGATATTTGCCGGTTTGAGTGCAACAGGTGCATAATCAGGTGGCGCTGTTGGTATTGCTAAAGCCGTTAACGATGCTTGTGCTGCCAAACGACAGCTCGAAGAAAGACAAGGGTACAACGAAACGATGAAAGCTACTGCGCTCGCTGGTAAGGGTCTTTATTCGAAACCTTATGAAGAGGGCTATGGTATGTACCTCAAAAGTAGGCAAGGCTTGAGGGAAAAATAAACTTTAAATTGCCACAACATGCGTTAAGTGACGCCAATCTTCTCAAATATGCCTGTATCTTAAAAATTTTATATTTTAGAGGTATTTACATGCAAAATGCACTGCCAGCGATAGGGCCGCACTATCGCGAATCGGCAATCCGCAATCGTCAATCTTGGTGATGTAAACGGACCTGGCACGTATTCGGTCGCTTATCGAAAACGAGACAACGATGCAATGTATTTTGACAGTTTTTGGTGATTTACAGACACCTCAAGATCTTATAAAGTATCTAAACGTAAGCAGAGTCAAGTACAATCAGGAGTATTATCAAAACTACAACACTTACAACTGCTGCCATCTTTGCCTAAAATGTATTCTAAATGGTATGTAAGTATTGTTAATGTATCAGCTATAATTAGTTTGAATCGAGTAGTCATAGAAGAGGATTCACTGACACTATGCCTGTCTAGAACTACAGCTGTGTTGGTAGCTCAACATTTTTCACCGCTTGAACTTTCACCTAACTAAAACGTTCTCGGAATTGTGTAGTTCCTGACATTTAATTCAATACCTAACATCAATACTGATAATAATAAGTTATATATGGGAGGAGAAGTAATATATTACCTACAGGCAGCAATGACATTAAAGACATCGAGAAGAGTTTGAAAAAGGCGCTTAAAAGAATAACACTTAGACTAAAGCCGAATAACAACACCTTTCATTGCATGATCAAGTGTAATCGATTGATTGATTTTCAGCTAGATAATTCTATTGGCAAATTATTGCGAGTCGCGTATTGTCACCAAATACTGATCACATATCTGACGTGCCCTTAACAATTCTTGAAGTTAACTCTTTGCGCGTCGAGCGTAATTTTACTTCTAAGTCATACATAAATGAAAATAAGGTGCACACTATACAACAATTCCTTTCAGCTGTCTCACCAACTAAAAATAATTTGCAGCTGCACCTCGTCGATCAATACTGTCATTTAGTTAATTTTCGTGCAGAAGTCATAAAATTTAGATTACACATCAAATCACTCTGAGCAGTATAGGTATTGTGTACAATACTAAAGTATGTCGATGAGTGCTTGTCTTGGTCTAGGTCTAAAAGCTGTTCTGGAAAAAAAAATAAAAAAATAATAATAATAAGTTACGTAATATTTTGCTGCTATCAGCAAAATAGAAGAGGTGCTAAACATACAGTCACCTGTTGCATTTGACGAATCTATTGCGCATTACGAGATTCATGCGCATCAGCCCTATACTTTATCGAATTTTAACAACAGCGATGATATTCGCCTTGGTATAGTCATAGTCATAGTCGGTTAGACGGAGATAATCTGTGGTGGCTCCTGCACGGGAACGTGTCGATCGAGCACTCAGGCGAAACCCATTGTGCTGTGCCTCCTGTACCTTTAGGAGACACAACACCTTTAAACCCTAGAAAGAAAAACAAATTATAAGTAAAAATCACAAAATTAAAGTAAATCATATAAAAATTTTTATAGTAATATTTAGCATAAATACCTTTAATTTTACCATGCTAACACCTTTATTATCCCTGCTGGCCCATTGTGGAACTCGGTGCAACAATTTGTGAACTTTTTCATTGTCCGTAGGATTCCAAGTGAACGAATGGTTTTTTTGAATGCAGGGATTTCGATTTGAATGTTTAGAAATGATTTGTCGATGAAAAAACTGATTTTTTCGCGCTTATTCTGGCACCTTTTTGTGTATAAAACATTATCTAAACATTCAAATCAAAATCCCTGCATTCATACCAGAACTACAGGTGTACAAAGTATTCTCCTTGAGTTAGAGCCTAAAATAACCATTCGTTTACTTGGAATCCTACGGACAGTGAGCTGAAATCAGTAAAAACATCATTTAGAGAATATCAACTTTAAAGTTTATGAAAATTGTTGAAGGTGTAACCGAAATTAGTGCTTACCAAATTCTTTGGGACCAAAATTTCTATGTTCCACACACATAGACCTTGACTCTCAGCAATTGTGAAGCATCTTCACTTATACCTCTGGGTTCTGTACAGCTTTTCTTACCTGCAACCAAAAAAAGGCATTTTATGAATTTTTAGAAAAATGTGATATAAAGGTTATTTTGTCCTTGATAATAATAACACTTTATACTTATCTTTTCTTTTGGTTACTGTGCTGAACGAATTTTCAACACGAAAAAGTACGGTAAAAATGTATAGATTAGTGCATCCTTATATGCCTTTCAGGACGCTACTTCTAACGAATACGAAAACTGGTGTCGTCACCGCCTAGCGACCAAGCGCAGTACTACTGGTGCAGTGATGAACGCTGCTGCGCATATACGAGGAATTAAGTATCCAGTGCAAAACTAAACTATATATATATATATAGCTTCCTTCGGTAGTCGCCCATTTGCTTATGGCCATTAATGCCTTAAGGTTTATGAGTTTATTGTTTAACTTAGATATTTAATTAATTATTATAACATTTTTTTAAAAATCTGGCCTTACGAGTCTCTTAGAATTTTAATAAACTTCAATTTAAAAAAAAAATTTATTGTAATTGGTCGAAAACCACGAAGACCATGGTCTGTAGGGAATCCATAGCAGCCGTAAGTGTCGTTCGTATAGATCCCGTGATTCCTCCAATAACCAATTTTTTCACAATGTCCAGTGCCCCGGTATGAGTTTTCAAATCACATTTAATGTCCCATACCAACGCCTCATAAGTAAATCTTGGTTTGGTGATTGCATCTTATATCACTTTAACCGGTCCTAGACCCTAGTTATGGTCAAAGGCCCTCTTGCAGTCCTTTTTTTGCCAGAAAGTGCCTATTGTTTTCTCGCATTTTTCTTTAATATGTTTCCCCCAGTTGAGTCTATCGTCGAGCGTGATTCCCAGATATTTGATCTTCTTTACCAATTTTAGGTGGACACCATAGATGCCCTTCCATTAACTTGGTCTTATGCCTGTTTGTACACAGCATGACACTGTATTTGTTGGGGTTAAATCCCAGTTTTACTTTATTACACTATTTCTCCACCAGGCCGAGTGCGAATTGCATTAGACCTGATTCCACGTCTTCGTCGTCGCCCGTAATCAACATGACAATGTCGTCTGCATGTGCCTGTGCGTTTATACCAGCCTCGTTCAGGATACGCAGCAGGCTATCCACTACCTGGCACCATAGTGTCGGTGACAGCACCCCTCCTTGTTAGTATCCCTTCGTCACCACTCCTTTGCTAGAGTACGATAAAGATGAACCATCTAGCGACAGTTGCCGATACTGCGTGCTTCTCCATGCCTGCCGAAATCGCCTCGCCGCACAGTGGGAGAAATGGACAAAATTTTAGTCACGTGTCATTTTAAATCGTATAGCCATGAATTTTTTAAATATTTTTAGAATAGCATGAAGTTTGAGCTATAGATATGAAAATTATTGTATCACCTTTTCCTAATACCATCTGACCCTTAGAAACTACCCTTACAAACCACAAGTAGGCTAATTAACCTTACCCTGGGAACAGCAAGTTAAATCGCTTTTTTTTTTCTTCAAATAATTAAACCTAACACCAAAAGCCAGCTAACTACCTTAATACCTACTCCTAACCCGCCTAACCCCTAGAAACTACCCTTACATAACCACAAGCGGGCAAACTCACCTAACCCTAAGAGCAGCGAGTTTAATCGCTTTATTTTTTATTAAAATGATTAGGCCTTACACTATTAGCCAGCTAACCACCGAACCAGTCACCACCTAACCCTTAGAAACCACCTCAGCCAAACCACAAGCAGGCTAACCAACTTATCCATGGGAACAGAAAGTTAAATCGCTTTCTTTGTTTTAAATAATTAAGCCCTACACCAAAGCCAGATAAATACCTAAATACCTACCCCTAACTCGTCTAACCCCCAAAAACTACCCCTACAAAACCACAAGCAAGCTAACTTACCTAACCCTGGGAACAGCAAGTTTACACCATAAGATAGCTAACCAACTAACCAGTCACCCCCTAACCCCCAGAAACCAACCTAGTCAAACCACAAGCAGGCTAACCTACTTAACCCTGGGAACAACAAGTTCAATCGCTTACTTTTTTTTTTTATAATTAAGCTCTACACCAGAAGCCAGCTGACTACCTAAAATGACGCTTGGCTGGAATTTTTGAAATAATAAACTTTTCCACGCTTTTTGTATTAACTTTAAATCTGAACTCAGTAAACATTTACTCTTACGTGAACCAAATACTTAAATATTAAGTGTAATGTCCCACGTTTATACGCCTTAGCAATTACGAATAAATATACAGGGTGACCCAATTTAAACGGGCACCGCTCATAACTCGTCAGGGACAGCCACAATCGAAAAAATGGT
>QLSS01000439.1:60801-91329 GCA_024372645.1 Trichomalopsis sarcophagae
CGTTAAAGTCCCTCCCTATTAATTTATGTCAAAATGATGTATATATATATACAGGGTGACCCAATTTAAACGGGCACCGCTCATAACTCGTCAGGGACAGCCACAATCGAAAAAATGGTAGAGACCAAAGTTGTAGGATATACACATACATCGCCTGTACAACTGCATTAGTGTACCCATACAGACGACATATACTAAACCGATTGCAACAGCACAAAACCAATCGCCGAACATCGGAGCGAGAGCTTTGACCTACGAGTTAGCGTTTCTTATACGCGCGTACTACTTACTTACTTTTGTACATCGTCGTATTTCACAACTCCTTGAATCGTCACCGAGGCTTTAAAAAGCCAGGAAACGATCCACGGAGCGCCTTTTGTATAAGTAACTTGTCGTCGCGTAGCTGTACCCGGTTAGCGAGTACGAGTGCTATACCTCTGTACGCATCGCCTATTGAGTGCCTAGAAAACACTCAAACTCTGTGTACAGGTTATAGTAGAACTCCTTGTTTTCTGGTTTGAGAGTCTGCATCGTGCAACAAGCGAAAGGCCCGTCGATAGCAGACCGGCGTTAGTGGGAAACCATAGAGCAAATTAGATTTAGCGTACAATAACCTGCCACGAGTAATCGTGTAGAGTAAGATCAATTAGCATCTGTCGTGCCACGAAGGACTATTCAGTTCAGGTCACATATCAGAACGAATATACTGTACGCGCATGTCCCACTAACGCGACAGTCTCGCGTCCACTTGTGCAATTAAATATACATTGTATACTTATATATCTAGTTCGTCCATTCAACTTAAGTATCTGTAGTAACAATAAAGCTCTCGAGCTTATGCTAGTTCTCGCGAATAAATAATTATTTGTAAAACTCGCGCAGCCCGTATCTTTATCAAATACGGTCTTTACAATAGTATATCATAGTTTATATATTAATTTTTTAAGGGCTCACTCTTCTATGTTTTTTCTCTTACTTCCTTTTACATCTTTTCGGACTAAACCTTCCCTTTCCTCTGTCTTCGTGAATCTTGTAATCCTTTTACTTTCTTATCACTCCTTTTTTATTAAAAGCACTTGTATCATAACAATATATTATGCAGAACCCGTATCCTATAAGCCTGTGTATACTTAAGGCTTGTTTTTGTCGACCACTACTTTTTAATATCGTCAACAAAATTTGTGCTACGCTGCCTGTGACTGACAGTAGCAAGTCACTTATATTGCTTTCATCACCATGTATATATACGTGTATACATTTAATATTTACATACTACTTAAAATCTCAAATTGGTGAACTATTTATTATACTCTTGCGTCCACTAAACACTTATGTATGTATGTATAGATATGTATAACATACATATACAACTACCGCATAGAAACACAAAGTCTAAAATAATAAACTTTAATCTTGCTTGCATTGAACGTTACACAATGGCTCATAATTATAAAAAATACAAATGTAAATCATTATCTAAATGATATATGATTACTGCATCACAGAATCGACTTCTTAAACAAATATTGAACAAGATGCTTTTACTAAATTGTAATTTATGCATTGTATACATTTATTAAATTGTAATTAAATTATACATAGCTAATTATAACAATCATAAATAACAATCATTATTGCATTGAAAAATGAATAATAATAATAATAATAATTAAAATAAGAACAATATGTTAATCATAACTTTAACCGTAAACAAATTTTATCTAATTTTTTACTATAAAAAAATACCAATGACATTATAGATTGCAATAAATTGCAACCAAATCATTTATATACAAGATACATAATAATTTTAATAAATTGAAAATAATTTACTTTACCAGTCAAAAGTCTGATAGAAAAATTAATCTGCTACAAACATCATAAACATTGAAGAACCTGCAACAATAAAATAAATTCCACAAAGTGCTTAATAGAAAAAGTTTTAAGCAATAGTTTTTGTTTCAATTTATAATAAATAACATCTAATAATTCCATTGAAGTACTTTATTGAAAGCAGGATACACATACATGGAACACTTGTGCAATTTAACAAATCATATGCATACACGCACATATATCACTAATAATTAGAGAAAATTAATAACTATTAAACAATATTATTATACAAACGATCCGAATCATAAACTACATGAATATGACTATAGAATAACACTTTAGGTAATCAAAGGTAACTTCACTTTTTACACAATTTGCTAGCATGACTCCATGGTTTTTACGGAAAATCTAAAAATTATTAAATTGCTAAAATACATTAGCTTATACTTTTAACACACAGAATGATATAATTTACTGCATAAATATAAATCTTATTTAATCTTAGTAACAGAATTAAGAACCAAGAGGGACGACCAAACCAAAAGGGACTCAAGAGTCGGAACTTGGAACGTTCGCAGTCTATAGAGAGCAAGCGCGTTTAAAGAACTCATAAAAGAAGCTGCTAAGAACAATCTAGATTTGGTTGCAATACAAGAATCGCAGTTGCCAGATCGCGGAGTACTAACATCAGGTAACTTCACGTACCTGTATGGGGCCGGGAGCGGGGGATCCCTAGGCACAGGATTTCTCGTAAGCAGCGTAAAAGCATCACACATTCGGTTAAAAGTTTCAAATTCGTCAATGATAGGCTCTCGTACATCATTATCGAAGGTGAATGGTATAGATATGTATTTATTAATGTACACTGTCCTACGGAGGACAAAGAAGAAGAAGCTAAGGATCTATGTTACGTAACTTTAGAGCAAGTAATCGATCAGTTCGAGTCTTACGACACAAGAATAGTATTAGGCGATTTCAATGCTAAAATAGGTAGGGAGGAAATGTTTAGGCCTACTATAGGAAAGGAAAGCCTGCACAACGCCAGCAATGATAACGGTATTAGGGTCATAAATTTCGCGACAGCAAAAGATCTCATAATCAAAACTATGTATTTTAAGCACAAAGACATAACAAATTGATCATTTTCTCATTAAAAAAAGACGTCATACTAACGTTCTCAACGTAAGGGCTTACAGAGGGGCATATAGCGACTCGGACCACTTCCTAGTAGTAGCCAAATTAAGAGCTAGATTAGTAGCGAATCAAAATAGTAAGCGAACAAACAAGGTAGAAAGCTTCGATATTGAAAAGCTACGAGACATAACAGAGCGAATCAGGTGCCAGATAGAAATTAATAACAGGTTTCAGGCACTTGAAGAAGATGAAAATTGATAAACAAGATAATATAAACATGTAGATGATAAAGTGAGACAAATGGCAATCAAATTTATGGTCAACTTTTCATTATAGATCCACGAGAAGCAATTGATTAGCTTGTTTCTTCTAATGATGATGTAGATGTGACTGTTATACATACTCTTGAAAATATATTTAGTTAACACAATACTCTTGCTCGATCTTATGGAATGATGTACATATCGTCAGATAATGAAATACAAATGCCATACAAATGTTGAGTATTGTCCATCTACACAAAGCATAAAATACATCTTTAAGTATATCCGTAAAGATGGTGATAGAGAATTTGTTCCAATTCAAAGAGATAATTTAATTTATCTTTCTGATGATTTAATATATTTGATAAGTTTGTCGATTATAAAATTATGCCCGTACATGATAAAAACTAAACACGTCGTTAAGCTCCAAGTTTGTGAGTACTGAGCGATAAGCTTTATAACGGGTTGGGGTTAAGCTGGTGACTTCAAGAGGCCCTAATTAACGAACAGGACCTCAGAAGACATTCATTGCTCCAAGGGCTAGGTGCTTGTGCTGAAACATAACTACGGCTTCACCTAGTGTAACTAGCCTCACTACATCTACGAGAATAAGAAGGACAGATATAAACGAGCAGCGCTGCCAGAAAAAGCCACTATTGACGCCTCGACCCGGGCAATGAATCACCATCATCAAGGATGAGCAACGATGAAGAAGATAAGGGTGTGTGTGCATGTGTCGCCTGCGCGCGATAGAGTAGGAGATTTCATTTCATTCTTAGAAAATGAACTAGAATAGTATAAGTAAAATCGTAACTTATAATCTAAGTAGGAGTAATTTTTAAGTAGTTGTTAAGTAGGTGTTATCGCATTTTGTAAGGCATTTTGCAATTCTCGTACTTTTTTTAATTGTAAAATGGAAGGCATTAGAACCGGTTCGCTACCAGATCTGTGGAATGTACCGCCAGAACGGGGAATCAATCAAGTGATTGACCGATTAAACATGAAAATCGAAGTTTTGGAACTTCAAGTTCGCACTTAAAGCCGACAATTAAGTAACTTGGCGGTTAAATACCGCTATAATTATGAAAATGCGTGGATGGATAGTTTTTTGCGCAAAATAGCATTGTCAAGATTCTCGGGAAAGTCGTGGGAGTGTCCTGAAGAATTCCTATATGATCATCAGCAGTATTTAGTAATAAAATGAATCCCTAATAAATATTAGCCTAAAATTATTGTAAGCGCGTTAAAGAAGAAACCATATCCATGGCTTCAAGCAGTAAAAAAGCGGCTCACTAATTTTGAAGAATTCGGAAACTGCTTTCGGTAGGCTTACATGACTCAGAAAAAAATCGATCGTGCGATTGAGATTTGGAAGGCGCAAAAGCATAGGGAGGGCAGTGTCCTTAATTATTTTTACTTACTTTATTGTTTATTGAATTTTTTGATTTTATTGTTTTGATCTTTTTTGTTTTATTTAATATTTATATTATATTTTTATAAAATAATATATGTCGAATGAAAAGCAATCCCTGCCAAAAATAATGTGCAGATATTTGTACACAGGTCCGTCTACACATTATTTTTATAAGAGATATAAAGCGTTTTAAATTTTACACATCTGTAAAAAGTTTCGATTTAAATCTAAAAAGTTTCGCATCAGTATACTAAAATAAATAATTAATATATGTATAATTTTTGTTTCAGCTTGTAATTAAAAACCTCAAAAATGAAATTTCTAAAAAAATCGCGATTCCTAACTGCGATGAAATTTTTTATGCTGGAACTGGAGTTGTTTTACTACGTGAAGCTGAACAAGTATCATTATTTGATATACAACAAAAAAAAATTTTAGCGGAAGTTAAAGTTTCTAAATGTCGATATGTAATATGGTCGACTAATATGGATCATGTTGCACTTTTATCAAAACATTCTGTTGTATTATGTAATCGAAAGCTGGAACATTTATGTTCAATTCATGAAAATGTAAGAATCAAATCTGGAGCTTGGGATGATTCTAATGTTTTTATATACACAACCAGCAACCATATTAAGTATGCAATCAGTAATGGTGACCATGGAATTATTCGTACTTTAGATCTTCCAATTTACGTAACTAAAATTAAAGGAGATCAAATTTATTGTTTAGATAGAGAATGTAAACCTCGAATTTTAAGAATTGATTCAACAGAATTTAAATTTAAACTATCTTTGATTAACCGAAAGTATGATGAAGTTTTACACATGGTCCGATCAGCTAATCTCGTCGGTCAATCAATCATAGCATATTTGCAACAAAAAGGTTATCCAGAAGTAGCTTTGCATTTTGTGAAAGATGAAAAAACAAAATTTAGTTTAGCTCTGGAATGTGGTAATATTGAAATTGCTTTGGAAGCAGCTCAAATACTAAATAAAAAAGTTTGTTGGGAAAATCTAGCACAAACTGCTTTATTACAAGGCAATCATCAAGTAGTTGAAATGTGTTATCAAAGGACAAAAAATTTTGAAAAATTATCTTTCTTATATATGATTACTGGTAATTTAATCAAATTAAAAAAAATGATTAAAATAGCTGAAATTAGAAAAGACTTCTCAGGACAGTATCAAGGTAGCTTGCTATTAGGTGACATGGAAGAAATAGCAAAAATTTTAAAGGTAATCCTATATAACATTATATTTATTATCACACACTAATATTATATTTACTTCACATCTTATATTTACTAAATTTTTAAGAAGTACAGTGACCTATTTTATGATTCTTTTCTTATTTGAACTTTTTGTACAGTTTCTCGTTTTTTTGCGAAGACATCGTCATAAGGGTAGCAATTTCAAACCCGTCTCATCGATTATCGAAGCAATAATTTCCCTCCGGTAAAACCTATTCAACCAATAGAGGCAAAGCATGTATATAAAAGAAAAGGTTCAAGTAAGAAATTGTAATCCTATAAGATCATTCGTTAAGTGAAAAAGTATAACTAACTTTGAGCAAGACACTGCAACTACGATCCACTCAGACAACTGTTAAGTCCAGAAAATTAAGAGTGTCAGCAAGGTCCAAGAAGGGTTTGGTTGTGGGGGTTTTAGATAGATAGATAGAATAACTTTAGACGCGGAAATTAAACTAACAACACAGTTCCGATTTATTAAGACAATTACACAGTTTACGTGGCACGAATAGAATAACGTCTCGGACCCATAGACGCGCTCTGCGCTAGGCGACGCTGCAAACGAAAGTGAATGATCGATAGAGTGAGGTGGGCTGGCGGGTGAGGATTATCACTCGCTACACCGTTATAGATTGATTACAATATATTTCTTACACGGACATCCACGTGTAGATCGTCCTCAATCTACGGTTCGCGTTAATTGACAGATAAAGTAAGATTTTGGCATAATCTCCGAGTAGTGCTTCGATGAATTACGCTACTACCATTGACGACATCTGCGAAACATTTCTCGACTTAATTGTTATAATTTAATCTTTTCAGCGCTTTGCTCACTCGATGCCATTGACTTAGTTCGGACTCTCTTTCTACTAGATTTTTCACATCAAAAACTTGAGTACATTTGATGCTTTTATATCTCTCATAGAAATTAGCAGCACGTATTCTGTCAGATTTTTGATTAATACAAAGATGAATTTGTTTTCGCGACTAGATTTAATAAAGGGCCCTACATGATCGATATGTATTGTATGGAATAGCCTACTTCCAGGCGAAATTAGGTGTAACCCACCTACCTGACGCCCTGGTCGTGACTTAGCTGCTAGACATTGAAAGCATGTAAAAACATGTTGTTTAACGTAGCGACGCATTCTGCAAGAATAGTATTTACGCGATCAACTTCTTCTACGTCTTTGATCTTGTTTTCTTTTTGACGCGCTTTTTTTTTAAAAAATACGGAACGCCTCTCACACGTACATTTTACTCCGGTATTCACACACATTTACGATATACCTCACATTCACTAATACCGGGTATCATAGCAGTGATGGTGGCAATAATAATAATAATAATAATAATAATAATAATAATGTTCGGTATAGTAATAGTGAGGATGAGGCTGATATTTATGACTCGCACGTCTATGTATTGCTCAAATGATCCGGCGACTCAGGGTCATTCATGGAGTGACATCCAGCGGGGTCGAGCTCCATGGGTTATTTTGTCTAACCGTGGACTGGCCAATGACGTAATGCGTGCGAAGGGCAAAATTACAGCATTCAACAGCAGACACATCAACGTAACCCTTCTTAAGCAGGGCACGAGTGAGAGCCTTATTCGAAGTAAAATTTTTATTAAATAATTTTTACCCAGAGAAGCTTTTATTCAATTTAATAGTTTTAAGAAACCCGCACATAGTTTAAAATTTAAATATATCTGGCATAGAGGCGGTCGTTTTCTGGTTAAGAAGTGAGTCGGTGAAATGTCACACGCGATAGCTATTATCTAATAAAAACTGTGACAGCACAAATGCAATGCAGGACCAAAATTGACTAGAAGAGGGTGTAAAAAAGCCTGTATGCAAGGGCTTCAAAGCGGGCTTTATTAATGCAACCTCGCTTAAGGTAGTTCACTGGCTACAATGGTGCTCAATTAGGGTTTTCATTAGAAAATTCCTTTTTTAAGATATTATACAGTGTTATCTAGTATCAAAACCTTACAATTCATAGTATCAGACATTAGAATGGTGATATAAATTGTTTTGAGTATAAAATACTTTCAAAACTTATAAGAGAGGGGAGCACTGCCCACCTATATACAGGGTGTTCCATTTTAACTTAGACAGCTGAATAACATGACAAATTGCAATCTAACCAAAAAACGTTTCAGACAAAAGTTGTTGGGTATTGAGGGGCTGACCTTTCTGTGACCTTGAATATGTCCTTGAACTTCATTTTCAAGGTCATTTGACGGTCAACTTTTGTCTTTTAAATATAATCCCCTATTTTTGACCTCGGATTCGAAAAGAGCGCGAAATTTTACCTCCAGATGAGCTTTTGCATTAGGGGTCAAAGTAAACTCTACAAGTAATTTCAAGGTCAAATTTCTGTTTGGGACATTAAGCTGGTAAATCCGTGTTTTTAAAACAATGCCTCAGACAGAAGTTATTGTGTATCCAAGTGCTGACCCTTCCATGACCTTGAACATGCTCTTGACCTTCCTCTTCAAGGTCATTTGAAGGTCAACTTTCGTTTTTGGACGAAGTTCCCTATTTTTTACCACGGATTCGACGGCGAGGACGTAGGGGGTCTCCCGGCTCGATTTCTTTGGCCCTTAAAAGCGCCGATTTGTGGTTGTGTTGCTCTCCAAAGAGGAAGCCAATTAAAATCATGTTGTAACCCAGCCAGTTAAGGCAAGATCGTGTAGTGACCCAGCCAGTGAAGGCAAGATCGTGTAGTGACCCAGTCACTTAAGGCAATATCACATTGTTATCAGCTCTCTCCGCATGAAGTAGATGCTCAAAGAGTGCACCATTATTTTCTATGCACAACAGTAATCGACAGCGAAAATTATGTTGTACATTTTTAATAATTTGGAGGGTTATCGCTCCACAAGCTCTTCTTATTCTATCCATCATATTCAGTCTTGTCGTTGGAGCTTCACTATACACATCTTTTACGTATCCCCATAAAAAAATCTAGCGGGTTCAGATATGTTGATCTAGGGGGCCATAAAACTAGTCCACCTCGTCCTATCCATCGTTTTGGAAATTGTTGATTCAAAAATGTCCGTACAATACGAGCATAATGAGCCGGAACATCATCTTGTTGATACCATAAGTTTAGTCTTATTGCAAGAGGAATATTCTCTAGGTATCTTGGCAAATCATTTCCCAAAAATTCTGAATACAGTTGACCATTAATGGTACATTCAAAAAAATGTGGTCCATTTACTTGGCCATTGCAAATACCGACCCATACATGTAAACTCCAACGATATTGATTAAGCACCTCACGATACCAATGTGG
Organism: Trichomalopsis sarcophagae; assembly: GCA_024372645.1. Classification (NCBI taxonomy): domain Eukaryota; kingdom Metazoa; phylum Arthropoda; class Insecta; order Hymenoptera; family Pteromalidae; genus Trichomalopsis; species Trichomalopsis sarcophagae. Next base: position 70,006 of record QLSS01000439.1, read on the forward strand.
ATTTTCTGGTGACCAATAATGGTAATTATGCCTATTAAGACTACCATTGCTTATGAATGTCGCTTCATCACTGAAACAAAAATTCCAAAAAAAAATCTGGATTTTGATCCAACATCTCAAGAGCCCATCTACAAAAATGTACTCTGAGTTCGTAATTAGCCTGACTTAATTCCTGTACCAAAGTAATGTGGTACGGATGGTAATTGACTGATCGTAACAATCTGTGAGCTGTATTTCGAGGGACTCCCAATTCCCGTTCTATTTGACGGGTACTAATACGGGGATTTCGGTGAACCAAAACTGCCATGAACCATAGCCAAAACTGCAAGCAACCTAGGATCGTTATTATTCTGAAGCCTATTTCTCTGTCTTTGGCGATGCAGTGGATTATTGCGAGATCTTCATTAGATTTTTAGCACTTGTTGAGCAGTAGGATGGCGGCGATTTGGAAACCGCTCCGCATAAGTTTGGGCAGTAAGTCTGTAATTCCTACCACATTCACCGAAAGGTATAAGAATATCGACTACTTCATTAGGCGTATAATTAATGTTCAATTACAAATGTGCAAAAAAATACATAAAATCTAGTGAATTAGGATACTAGGATACTACTCTAAATGGATACAATATTGAAGAGATACAACAACAATAGGTGTAAGCACCTTAAGTATGTAAAGCGACCCTAGTCGAATAAAAAAAAAAATACTGTGGGGTCAGAGTTTGAATAAAAAGTTCACGTATTAAAAAGTCGATAAATAAATAAAAAATACTACTTCGGTGTCATTTTGCAATTTCAATATGAAACAATCTACTATGATTTTTTACATAAACACAAGACTGCTGCTTCATTAAAAGTCGATCTGTGGAATTTTAACATTCGGGGTCATGTTCAATCTCAGAAAAAGTTCACATCGTCTCCTATAGCGAAAGCTTATCTGGGCGTGAAACTTCGCGTTCTTTCAGAATCCGAAGTTGAAAACACAGAACATGTTCAAGGTCATGGAAGGGTCAACACTTTGATACCCAATAACTATTGTCTGAGGACAGTTTTTGAAAAATTCGGATTTACCAGCTTAATGCCCCAAACGGAAATTTGACCTTGAAATGACTTGTAGAGTTTACTTTGTCCCCTAACGCAAAAGCTCATCTGGACGTAAAATTTCGCGCTCTTTTCGAATCCGAGGTCAAAAATAGGGGGTTATATTTAAAAAACAAAAGTTGACCGTCAAATGACCTTGAAAATGAAGTTCAAGGACATATTCAAGTTCACAGAAGGGTCAGCCCCTCAATACCCAACAACTTTTGTCTGAAACATTTTTTGATTAGATTGCAATTTGTCATGTTATTCAGCTGTCTAAGTTAAAATGGGACACCTTGTATATAGGTGGGCAGTGCTCCCCTCTCTTATAAGTTTTGAAAGTATTTTATACTCAAAACATTTTATATCACCATTCTAATGTCTGATACTATGAATTGTAAGGTTTTGACACTAGATAACACTGTATAATATCTTAAAAAAGGAATTTTCTAATGAAAACCCTAATTGAGCACCACTGTAGCCAGTGAACTACCTTAAGCGAGATTGCATTAATAAAGCCCGCTTTGAAGCCATTGCATACAGGCTTTTTTACACCCTCTTCTAGTCAAGTTAAAATGGGACACCCTGTAGAGATACTGATACTATGCTTTGGTGACCTTGAGAAGGTCAATTCAAGGTCAAATATCAAAAAATCTGCTAAACAGCTGTTTGGCTGGTTTTATTTTACTGATGTCGAAAGATGACCTAGACAAAAGTTGAAGGGAGCAAAAGGGGTCATCTAATGACACCAACACCTTTGACCTTGAACTCGATTTTCAAGGTCATTTGAAGGTCATTGTGTTTTTTTTAACGGGAACCCCTATTTTTGACCTCGGAATACGGAGAGCGAAAAAAATACGTCGGAAATGACATTTCAAGTTTGCCTTAGTGACCTTGAGAAGGTCAATTTAATGTCAAATTAGAAGTATCAGCCTAAGATTGTTTTCCTTTCAATTTTTTCGTAGAATTATCACTTTGTTATTGTAATAAACATTAAGAGAATAATTGACTTAAAATGTGATTATGCTTTGCTGACTTCAAAGCCATTTTGTAAGGTCAAAAGTGCAAAAATGCAATATCAAATGTTATGTGAAGTCCATATTTATATCCTAACTTTAGCATTATCCAGGAACAACGACGTGGACGTAATAGGATTGTGTTCCCTTTGGGGTGCTTGATTACAGTGAGTCCCCTTGCCTCTCACTTTTATTATGTACAGATTTGAATGTAGGTGCCCAAAGACACCACCATTTTTTTGGTTTCAATTCAGTTCTTGGGATGTTTTCGTAAGCGAATTTTGATCTTATCTTTAGCGTTACTCAGGAACGACGTGGACACAATTGGCTACTAATTTTCCTTATTGAATTTTGCCTGAATTTATTGTTGAAATAAATAATTTATTTTGTAAAGATGATTTTTCAGGTTGAATTTTCCCGCGACTCATTGGTAAAATCGACAATTTTTCTAATAAGAGATCTCTTTTCATATGAATGTATCCTCTACTCATTGTTACTTACACTTAGTATTCAATAGTTTACTAGTTATTGAATAGTTATTGATTAGCCAAACTAATCAAATATCATTTGTTTAACATTTTCTCTTTTTCATTCATTGACCTTTATTTTTTGTATTAAAATTTATTATTCATCGAAAGCTATCTGATTTGTTTAGTTTGGTAAAAACAAAATTTTTTATTGAACTTGTTATAAATTTTTAACAATGGCTGATTATCCAGCCGCTGAAAGGGTTGATATTTTATTGATTCTTGGTGAATCTAGACGTAATTATCGACAAGTTGCAGCCTTGTATCGAATTCGATATCCCGATAGAAGACATCCAAGTCATACAACCATTCGTGAGATTTACCGTAGAGCTCAACAAGGGCAACTAGCACGGGTTAGAGAACGTCGTAATTACAACGAAGATGATCTTCGTGTAATGGTTGTTTTAACAATGGTTCATTTGAATCCCTACGTAAGTACCCGTGAAATTCAAAGGCAAAGTGTTATACCTATGGCTACTGCTTGGAGAATACTGAGAAGTCAACGTTATCATCCATATCATATTACTTTGACTCAGGATCTCACACCTGCTGATATGAGGTTAAGGCTACAGTTTTGCCAATGGGCACGACAAATGATTGCTAATGATCGTCACTTTTTTCAATACGTAATGTTTTCTGATGAAGCAAAATTCAAAAGCAATGGAGAGCATAACCGACACAACTGTCATTATTGGTCGAATGTTAATCCGCATTGGTACAGGCAGATAGATAACCAAAATCGTTGGAGTCTTGATGTTTGGTGTGGAATTGGTAAAGGATACCTTGTAGGCCCATACTTTTTTGATGAAAATGTAAATGGCCATAATTTTTTACAGTTCCTGAGAGAACGTCTTCCAGTACTTCTTGAAGAAGTAGTTTTATACACAAGAGCAAGAATGTGGATTCAATTAGATGGCGCTCCTGCGCACTATACTCGAATAGTTAGACAATATCTTAATCAAAATTATCGTGACAGGTGGATTGGACGCACTGGACGTGGAGATTTTGGTGTTCGATGGCCACCGAGATCTCCAGATATGACATCACCCGATTTCAATTTGTGGGGGTATTTGAAAGATGTTGTTTATGAACATGAAACTACAACAAGGGAAGATATGATCCACAGAATTCAAACCTCCTGTGAAAACATCCCATGAGCGGTATTACTCAGAACAGTAGAACATTTTCAGCAGCGAATTGAATTGCGTATCCAACAAAATGGTGGTGTCTTTGAGCACCTGCGTTGAATTTTGAGCAAAAGTGATAGGCAAGGGGACTCACTCTAATCAAGCACCCCAAAAAGTGAGAGGCAAGGGGACTCACTCTGATCAAGCACCCGGAAAAGTGAGAGGCAAGGGGACTCACTCTGATCAAGCACCCCGAAAAGTGAGAGGTAAGGGGACTCACTCTAATCAAGCACCCCGAAAAGTGAGAGGCAAGGGGACACACTGTAATCAAGCACCCCAAAGGGAACACAATCCTATTACGTCCACGTCGTAATTCCTGGATAACGCTAAAGTTAGGATATAAATATGGACTTCACATAACATTTGATATTGCATTTTTGCACTTTTGACCTTACAAAATGGCTTTGAAGTCAGCAAAGCATAATCACATTTTAAGTCAATTATTCTCTTAATGTTTATTACAATAACAAAGTGATAATTCTACGAAAAAATTGAAAGGAAAACAATCTTAGGCTGATACTTCTAATTTGACATTAAATTGACCTTCTCAAGGTCACTAAGGCAAACTTGAAATGTCATTTCCGACGTAATTTTTTCCGCTGCTCCGTATTCCGAGGTCAAGGATAGGGGTTCCCGATAAAAAAGCACAATGACCTTCAAATGACCTTGAAAATCGAGTTGAAGGTCAAAGGTGTTGGTGTCATTAGATGGCCCCTTTTGCTCCCTTCAACTTTTGTTAAGGTCATTTTTCGTTAAAATTAGTTTTTCCGTGGTTTTTTGTCGTGGTCGGATTAAAATGAAACACCCTGTATAACAAATCGTTACCAATGAATGGTTACTCAGTGAAATTGAGAATCTTATTGGCTCAAGACTAATCTCGCTGTAATGCAGGGCTCGGTTCTGGGGCCCAGCCTTTTTAGTGTGTGTATGTGTGTTTTTCTATATGGCGTAGGCAGAGCAAGCTCTGTACAAGTGGCCCTCTGACACCAGATCCCCACAGGTACTTTCGTTGAACAATACTTCCGTGGGCCCGTTCACAAGCATTTTTTTTTGGCTTCTTCTTTGAAGTTTGACATTTCCGCACATCCCCCATCCACCAAGGTGATTAGGGGTTCAGGATCAAACTCCTCATCTTCATTCTGCATCGTCCTGCCGTCTTCTTTCTTCTGCATCGTCCAGCCTTATGCTTTCTGTCCCATCGCCCGGTCGTCTACTTCTAGAAGCATCGACCGGCCATCCTCTGGACAGACTCTACCCCGACACCTACGTTCCTCAGCATCGGTCTGAGGAGCACTTAGAGGTACTTAACCCTAGCTCCTATGTTCCTCTGCATCGGGCAGGGGAGTGAGAGCTCAACTCTGTGACCTACGTTCCTCTGCCTCAGTCTGAGGAGCGTTTCTTATCTATTATCTAGTGGCCTTCGTGATAATAGTCCTTACGTAGTTGTTTACTGCGCGCCAGCCATCTTTCAACGCTAGCATAGCTGTCATCATTGACTCAGGGGTCACCCAAGTCTGAAGGTACCGCTCGAGTCCCTCTTTTTCCATTTCGTATTGCGAACAGTTGGAGAAGACATGTTCCGCATCTTCGTTTGTTTCCAAACATACTGGGCAATTTAGATTATCCTCTATCTTGAAGCGGTGTAGGTAGGCTCGAAAGCACCGAAATTTTTTGAAGTTACTCTAAATCTATAGTTATTCAATGTACACACTATTTAACATATTTTAAGCCCTTTTTACATTTTTTGGTCAAATTTCTATGAAACTATTTATTACTGTAGCTAACGTAAAAGAAGATGTTTGGTATGCATTAAGTAATATACAGATATGTCCTCTGCTATCAGACATACATATTTTCAAGAATTATTATATCTTCATATTTATTTATATATATCACTATATGTGCTCAAAATGCATTTTTACATATACTATTCGTGTGAGATATATCATATTTTGCTCCATTTGCATTTTCAATCCATATAAATGCGAATATTAAGTCTTCACTCGTACGCGATGTCGATGTATATATATTATACTATATATTATCTTTATTCTTCGGCCGAGTGTACTATATTGAATTGCTGTTGTCTCTTTTCTAACACAGCAGCTGTACACTCGTTTAAGACAGCGGTCGCGCCGTGTTTTTACGCAGCAGCGCTACAAAAATAAGGAGAGCTGCCGTGCAAAATTGAGGGTATAGTCGCTGCGCAACCCATGCACAGCAGCGCCCTCAACAATTTTTCAGTGTACGAGAGAAAATAATTTTTATTTAAAAAATTCTATTATGAATAAGTCTCTTTCTTAAAAATGGCATTGCTAAAAGTTTCAAAATTTTTAAAGTAGGATTGAAATCCATTGAACTATATTTCCTAAATCATTAATTAACATATCATCATATTTACTCATGTTGGAAAGGATGCGTGGATTAAATAATAATATTTTGAGGTTTAAATAATATATTGAAAGGCTTGGGAGCCTAGTCGGCAGTACATCCGCTCTACTCGGATTCTTACAGGCAAGAGAGAGTATGTAGTACAGCGCGGTATAGACAAACTTTACGAACGAAAGTGTACAGTGTAGCATAGGCGCTTAGAGTATAATCGCGAGGCATGCGCGATACGCTTGCTCTTGCGTGAGCTTGTCTGACTGTACGAAACCGTCGATAACCAGTAGATGGCGCGACGAGTACCGTTTTAAGTATTATGACTGTATAAATTCACATATTACAACACGCCTCCTGAATTTTACAGTCGTGATATTTTTACATTATAATTCGATACATTTGAGTTTTCAATTTATTTATTTATTTATTTAACTCCAAAGTTACAAAACAATTGCATTCGATACAGAGTTGATATTATTTGCATAATAGCACACTATAACGACGCAATCCTGCAGAGGAAAACAATATTTCCTGTTCGCAGCTCCGGATTAACAAAACTAAAAATACTTGAGAGTACTGGTTAGTTATTGCTATTTCTTCAGCAATAACTTCCAGTCATATAACATACCATACAATCTCCATTCATGCTTAAGGATAGCATGAAACCATGTCGGACTTCCAGACACAGTTCATACCACTCTTCACATTCATACAAAAATAGGTCGGGTTACGAGAATCCTTAGACTCTCTTCGTCCCAACACTTATAACAATATATATTATTTTCTGACAAAAAATTTAACAGTGACATATGATCCTTTTAATAATGTTATATAAAAATTTTTTTAAGAGTTTCTTAGGTATTTGTAAGTGATTCTATGATTTGGTCTTTTATACGGGTAATGCTACGACGACATTAGAAATCATATTAAATAAGATTATATTGCACAATTTTTTAGATTCTATGTTTTTGTATTATAATTTGGTATTGTAAAGGAAAAAAAATATTTCTCCATTAGCTATCACTGCCGTGTCATATGCATAGGATATTATAGTGTTTTCTGGCATATTTATCAGTAAGTCATTAACGTAAAGTATAAAAAGTAGTGGGTCAAATATCGTCCCTTGTGGGACATCAGTATTTACGTTTTCGAAATCGCTTGTATGTGGGCCTATTCGTACTTTTTGTTTCCTATCGTTTAAGTAAGTTGTAATAAGTTGATGACCCTTACCTCTTACACCATATGCTTAAAGCTTGTCTTATAGTATTTTATGGTTCACAGTGTCAAAAGCCTTTGCTAGGTCTAGGAATGTAATAGCCATCGGTGTACTTTGATCTAAGTTTTCGTATATAGTTTTAGAGATCTTGTTCAATGCATCTTTGATTCCAATCTTTTTCATAAAACCATATTGATTTTTACTTAATATCTTACTTTGATATACAAAGTCTATAATTCTATTGTATGTAACTTTTTCAAAGATTTTAGCAATATTTGAAATTAGTGAAATCGGTCTATAGTTACCCATTTCATTTTTTTCCCAGCTTTGTATATTGGTATTACTTCAGCTGCCTTCAGCATATCAGACCAGATTCCCATTTCAATACATTGATTGATAACGTGGGCCAAGGGGTCTGCAATCATAGTAGCGAAAGTTTTGAGTACCTTTGCAATTATTTTATCAATACCACCGCTTTTGAGTTTCATGTTGTCTATATTTTTTATTATTTCAGATTCGTTGGTTGGTTTAATGTAGATTGTTTTTGGGTTGCTTTTAGGTAGTTCTAGTTTTTTATTACTTGGTGTGGTTATTTTATTACTTAATGTTTCTCCAAGGCTGCAATAATATTTGTTCATTTTATTTGCTATTTCCTTCCTATTCGTGATTATTGAATTGTCGTCAGTTTTTAGATGACTAATAGTAGTCACAATTTTATTTTTATTTTTATTTTTGCCTATTTTGCTATTAATGCAGGCCCAAAGTTTTCTGAGATCATTACTATTTTTTTCGATTGTTTTCTTTTCATGATCGATTTTCGCTGCCTTAATAACTTTATCAAGTGTTTTGACGAATTGTTTATAATTTTCCTTTAAATCTACATTATCCGGGTGTTGTTTTATTTTGTTATATAATGTTTTTTTTGTAATACAGGATTTTACTATTGCTTTTGTTATCCAGTCATTTCTGGGAATTTTTTGTGGACTTATGCAAGTTTGGTTTTTTATATTTCGTTTTCTCCGTGCAATATTGAATTTCTTTTATTATTTTGTTTATATTTTCGTTTAGATCTTTTTTATTCTTAAATTTTGACCAATTTATTTACTTAGCAGTATTAAATAGTTTTTTGTAGTTGTAATGATAAAAGTCTCCTTCTAACTCTTTGTTATCTTGTTTCAGTGTTTGATTTTTTAATTTCAAGAATAGTGGATAATGATCAGTAATAGACGTCACGAGTGTAAGCGATTTTGTATTCAGAAAATCAGTTTTAATAATCAATACACGTTCCTTCATTTGTAGTTATATTTGTTGGTCTGGTGGTGTTTGTAAAATCAGGTAGAAAACCTTTTTCCAGAGAGTTGTTTAGGAACTCTGTGCTTACATGATTGTAATCCTGTATATTTATGTGGAAATCACCAACTATAATATAGTTTTTTACATTTTTTTAAGGTCCACATAGGTTTTGAGATTCTGATTCAATTCTGTACAACTCAGTCCGTGTGATCTGTATAACGATGAGGTCTCTAGATGTTTTTTATTGTTTAGTGAGATATTAGTGTTAAGTATTTTAAGCGTATCTATTACTATCGTATGAGTAGTATCTTTAACATTCTCATTTAAATAAACCACAATATTTCTCATTCTCACCATTGTAATATAATTTGTAGTCTTTTATTCTGCAATATAGATAGTGTGTTAATTTCCATACCTCGGTGCATACAATAACATATGGTTTTATCTTTAGACTTTTAAGAAGGATTTGTAACTTTTCGAAATTGGCGTTTAGGCTTCTGATGTTTAAGTATATGATAAGATCATTATCACTACTTCTATCCTTATTAAAGGTCTCGACATCCCTATAAATCCGTTCTTGTTCATTTATGCTATTTTGTATTTCTTCAATCAATTTTATTTGTGCTTCCATTATTAAATTCTTTAAACTGCTGGGTTTGCTAGAGATATCTGCTGACTGTTGTTTTGGAGTTGCGAAGCACTTTGGAATTTCCCTGCGTTCTTTCCGGGTGCTAATGACCTCTCGTAAAGTAGCCTGTTACTTTGTATTGTGTGTATTTGCTTAATTGCACTTGCTTCATCCCAAGACGGTTATACAGATGTGATTGGGTGATCAATAGAGTTAATATATTTTTTTATCTTTTAAGTGAATCATCATTTCAAGTGAACTCGAGTTTTACAACTGAACTTGGCGATTATTACTTTGAACATTTATATAAACGCTTCAGATTAAACTTAAAACTTTTCTATTGTTTAGGAACTTTGTTTTATCCAGACTCTTTGTGAAGATGTCTGCTAAATTACATTTCGAGTCAACTTTTACAATATCTATCTCGCCCTTTTCGTAGCTTTCGTTTATATAATGATATTACACTTCAATGTGCTTTGAATTTGGAGTAAAGTTTCCGAATTTCGCGATTGCAATTGCTCCTGAATTGTCTTCGTAAATAGTTGTTGGTTCATTTAAATTTATATCAAATGATTCGATCAATAAATTTCTTACAAATAATATTTCGGAGACAGCGTCTGACAAAGCTACATATTCTGCAAATGTTGAACATTTTGTTACAGAATTTTGATTGTGGGTTTTCCAAAAAATAACATTTCCGTATAATCTAATTACGTATCCGGTTGCGGATTTTCTGTCTACATTATCACCTGCGAAATCGGAATCTACAATACAATCTAGTATCTCGCTATTTACATTGTCACAATGTTAGTTTCAAGTCTTTAGTCTTGTACAGATATTTTAAGACTCGTATCGCTTACTTACAGTGAGTTTTATCGTAGCAACTTTGATAACGACTTAAATAATTTACACTATATGCTATATCTGTCCTAATGCTTGTACTTATATATAATAATTCGCTTATTAAATTTCTACATTTAATTCGTACATCTGTTTCTTTTGCTTGTGCTAGTTTTAGATTCGACTCCATTGGAGTATCATATAGTTTAGCATTTTCTAAATTATATTTTATAGCCAAAGAGTCAATGTATTTTGTTTGACTTTTGTTTGAAGTCATCTTACGTTTATCAGCACTATAATCTATATCTGTTCCAATATAACTTCCAATTTTTCCTAAATCTTTCATTGCAAATCTTTCTTTTAGACTAGATTTGACTTTTAGTTTTAGTTTTATCTCGACAACAAATTAAGAAATCATCTAGGCGACACTGTACCTCCCAGGACAGGTGCGCAACACCTAACGCCTCGTACGCGTCAGGATTTTTCTTATTTCGCGGGATTTGGCGTAATCGCCGACGCTTGGGAGAACGTGGGGGAGAGGAAAGAAATAATCACTCTAATTATTATGTTTATTGCACATCTATTTTACCCAGCCCTTTCCCTACAACGTGGTGGTCGTAGCCGTCCACGCATAATAGCCACGCAGGGCTCAACGTTACTCTCTGGCTCTCACACACACCCGCGCGCATCGAATGCTCGACGCTGTTCGTTTTAACAGCTAAGCGACCGACGCGCCTTCTCTCTCTCTCTCTCTCTCTCTCTCTCTCTCTCTCTCTCACCTCGAGAAGCTCGATTCTTTATCAGACAAGATGAGTGCTAATGCCGAGAGGATAACGGGCTGGGCTGCGCAAAACAAACTTAAACTTAATGTTACTAAAACCAAAGCAATTGTCCTGGGCTCCCGCTACTACATAAATCTACTTCCCTCTACAGCCAACACCTTCATTAATATCGGGGGTGCCCAGGTCAGCTTTGAGTCCTCTTACTGTTCTCTTGCATACTGTGACTTGACGCAGGAACTCGACTTAAAACTACAGAGACTCGTGAATACAGGAATCCGGTACATCTATGGTGTAAGGAGAGATGAGCACATCTCCCCATACAGGCGGGAGCTGCAGTGGCTAACCACTGCTGGACGCAGAAAGTACTTCACAGTCTGCTTCCTTCGTAAAATATTTAACACGGTCGTACCATCATACGTACTGGCCTTTTTCGACTTCCGCGTCTCGCCCCGGCCTGTGAGGGGCGAGGTAACACCTCTGGAAATACCTGCCTTCGCGAATAGCCTGCCATCTCACATCAGAAACATCTCATCTACTCTCACTTTCAGAAGGCTTGCTAAAGACTACTACTTTAAACTCGAAAACACATAACTCATAGACATTCATGTACACGCACACACTTACTCATTCTCATACTATTCATCTTCACTATCAGTACACTTTTACACTACACTTACTCTACACACGCCTCAACTTACTTTACTTCTAATTTATATTTAAACTTCTACACACAACTTACTATTTTTTACTTTAACTGCATAATGCTGATTCTTACTATTGTACAATACAATGTACGCAAATAAATCTAATCTAATCTAATCTAATCTCTCTCTCTCTCTCTCTCTCTCTCTTTCTCTCTCTCTCTCTCTCTCTCTCTCTCTCTCTCTCTCTCTCGACGGCAACACAATTAAATATCTTTTTTACGCGGATGACCTCCAGATCTATCTACACACCAACAAAGATAATTTCCTGGACGGCGTGGCTCGACTGGCAGAAGCGGCGCGGCTGGTTTCTGACTGGGCGGAGAGCTCCAGTCTGCGGCTTAACTCCGGCAAAACCAAGTCTATATTTTTCGGGTCCATGGAGAACGTTAATGATATTAAATCATGGAACTTGCCTAGGGTTCTGCTGCCGGACGGAGTGATCGGCCCATTCAGTGAGACGGTCGTGAGTCTCGGTGTTGTACTGGATAGCAAACTGACTTGGAGACCGCATGTGGACGCTATCACGAAAAAAGTAAATAAAGCCCTATATAGCCTGCGGTTTATCAGGGGCTGCACCACTGAGACTCTCCGCAGAAGGCTAGTTGAGACACTTATACAACCACACATCGACTATTGTGCTGTGACTATCCTGGACGCGTCTAACGAACAACGAATACGGATTCATCTTCGGGGTTAGGAGGGATGAACACATCAGTCCCTACCGGAGGCGTCTAGAATGGCTTTGCACCGATTCCAGAAGACTCTACTTTGAGGCCATTCTATTATACAGAATAACCCGGATCGGTGAGCCTTCGTATCTGGCCTCATTGTTCAATAAACACAAGCCGAGACCCTCCAGTAGGGGAGTTCCCCCGGAGCTGTGCATCCCTACCGTGAGTACTGAAACCGGGGCTAGGGCCTTCCAGGTCCAGGGTGCTCGGTTCTGGAACTCTCTCCCTTCTGCTATCTGCGAAACCAGCCATCACTCGCTTCCTTCAAGGGGGCATTACGGCGACACCTGCTGGCCACTGAATCGTGACAACTATGAGCCCTCTAGCGCTGCATTTTTTCATTAATCTAGTTTTAATCTAGTCAGAATCGGCCCGTGGCCGTAAAAATTCGTCTAGTATTACGTAATTTTTCTTTTTTTTTTACTTCAAATATGCAATACAGATAGGTCTTTGATCAAACCTTAAGTGTACAACGTAGTACTGGAGGAGTTCAATGTGATAATTAAATATGACAAAATGTGATCTTATGTGATTTTATGTGACAATAACTTTTATATATTTGTTAGACTGTATGCGACACAGTCTTTATGATCTTTATTATATTATTTTTTTTTGCTTTAGCAAACAAAGACCTGTCTATCTATCTATCTATTTATCTCTCTCTCTCTCTCTCTCTCTCTCTCTCTCTCTCTCTCTCTTACCGCACTTGAGTGCATAAGAGTAGGAAGGGTCCCCCTTCATACTCTTATGCACTCACACACGTAGCGAACGCTCACCTACGGCTCACGCCAGCAGTCTCGGCACGACGATGCCCGAACCGACCCCGGCGGAGCGCTTGGCTTCTCCCTCTCTCTACTCTCTCGCGTTTGTTCGGCGCCTCTATCTCTCTCGCGCACGCTGGCTCGACGCCTCGCGTGGTTGATATCGAGGCGTGCGCCCGTACCGCCCACCGGTCTCTCGGCTCGCTCACTCTTCCCACACTCACACACGCGGCTTACTCTCTCTTTCTCTCTCTCTCCTTTCTCTGCCTCGTGGTGGGTTAAGGATCTCGGTCTGGCTCTCGTTCTGGCTTCCTTCCTCTGGTGGCACGGCTGGATGGTCGTCTCCGGGGATGGATCGTCCTCGGGGCGGTTGTCCAGTCGTGGTGCTGCTACTCTCTCGCTCTCTCTTTTTTACACGGTTTGTGCGCGATCTCACGTCGACGTATTGTCGACGAGGCTCAAAACGTAACTGCCGAGCCGCGCGTGCGCTCGGCGTCCCGCCGTCGGCCGCCGGGCCCGGCTGATAAGGCGGCGTAATTGGCGGCGCGAGACGCGCTGATTGGCTGCTCGTCTCGCGCCACGCGCGAATCAGCGGGCTCACTTTCGCGTACGTCGGCCAGCGACTTCCATGTATTCCCGGGACGCAGCTCGCGCCCGAGAACACGCGGGCCTCGCTGGAACCGATTGTCTTTTCTTCGCGTCGGTTGAGGTTGCCGCTCAAACAACGACGTGCGATTTGCGCGGCTACGACGCACAGCGTCGCATCTACAAAGACTAGAATATATATTGGATCTTTGCTTGCATTGTTTACATATAAATCGTGATCGTAATTACTTCGCACAAAGTTTAATTTTTCGATAAAATTGTTGAAGCAGTCATACCAGGCCCTTGGGCTTTCCAATCTGCTTCTTTATCTTTGTATGCATCAGTTATTTTACTAGTTGCAGGTTCGTTACACTCTTTATATTCTTATAAAATCATTAATCTTATTTTCCAACTGGAGTAATTTGCACCATCAAAAACTGGTATCATAATATCTTCAATTTTTGCTTGTTTAGCCATTTTAGCTTCTTTAACTCTTATATTTTCGTATACTTGATTTTTTAACACAATTATTTTCTTAAGTCTTCTCAAAAATATTTTTCGAATCTGATTTCTGGAATTTTTGTTTAATTCAATATTAATAACTTCTAGTTCGTTTTCTCGTTTACTTTACTTTATTTTAGGCTTAAGCCACAAAGACATGTGCTTAACCTCCAAATTTGCCAAGTGCTCTGACAAAGCACTTCACCACGTGTTTGACTTGCCGACTTTAATTTATTAACATCGCACTTTAATCTAAATTATTTTTTAAAAATCCTTTTATTATTCGGTTGCTGATGAATTTTCCTTCATCTTTGTGCGTTTATTTTTCAATACTAATTAATCAAATACTTTGTTTAATCACTTTGAAACTTTTTCCACTACGTGGCTTTAGCTTCACTTTTATTTTACACTAATTACCCTCATATATCCCCGAAGGTTAATATGAGTGTAAGTTTGAAATACTAACTACCCTCTGCTACCATGTTGGAAAGGATGCGTAGATTAAATAATATTTTGATTTAAACTCTTTGGTTTAAACAATAATATATTGAAAGGTTTGGGAGCCTAGTCGTCAGTACGTCAAGAGAGATTATGTAGTACAGCGCGGTATAGTCAGACTCTACGAACGAGAGTGTACAGTGTAGTATAGTCGCGAGGCATGCTCGATACGCTTGTTCTCGCGTGAGCTTGTCTGACTGTACGAAATCGGCGACAACCAGTAGATGGCGCGAGGAGTACCGTTTTAAGTATTATGACTGTATAAATCCACATATTACAACTCATTTTAAAATGCTCGAAAAAACCATAAATTTTTTTACTATTTTTCACATATTTATAATGCAATAGTGCATTTTTTACATTAGTTGTAACTATCCAAATTTTATTTAGCCAACAAGTTACACTCTGATGAAATTTCTTTTTCATATTTAAAACAATGCAATAGGACGAAAAGCAAGCTTTTTAACATCCGTACAAGCTCCGCAATGTACGCATAAGTTTTCTAAAAACTAAAGTCATCCAAATATTATTATAGAAAATATTTGAGTGTTTTTCAATCTCCCATTTTTCCCGCTGATACTCTGGGCTACAGATGACCAGCCAGCAGCAGTACAACATCTGCACCGCTGCTAGCCAGCAGTGGCAACAGCAGGATCTGCGGCGGAGCGCCGAATGCATACCTATGTTACGTCCTGACTACTCTTTATAAAATAGTCATGAACGTAATGGTAAGGGTAGTGGCAAAGGCTACAATCATATTAATCGTGCTTAACACTCTCATTGTTAGTAACTAAGTAAGAAAACTTACCTTTTGGGTACGATGATGCTTCGTTGCGAGCAAGCAGATTCAACCTCGTATTGGGTAAATAGGATGTTGTTTGCAAAGAACTTTTAAACGAATTCTATTTCACTGCAACTCTATTATTTATTTAACTAACTATATAAAATTCTCTTACAATATTATTCGCGTAAATGACAATGAAATTCTATACGGATATTTATAAGGAAAATTACTTTCACGAATATATCGCCAAATGTCGAACTGACGTGTACGGAGTCCGTGACTGCATACGAACTGCTTAATTGAGCACGTGCAAGGCTTTCTAAAATCTTGTTCGTAACGTAATATTTGCAATATTTACAAACTTAAAATTACGGAAAATGTATACATAAAAAGTGGCGCTCAAAACAAAACAAAACACGTTTACAACGTCACGAATTGCTGATGCCCTGATTCGACAGTGGCCTGTATTCGGCCGTGTGTCGAATCTGTTCAGCGCACGCAATGCATTCTTCTTTGAGAATTTGAATTTCAATGTATTTTAATTATTTTAGTTTTTGAATAAATTTATACAATAAATCACACGACGTGACACCTATATATGTGGGATTTAGAGTATGTGCGTGGAATATGCGTCTATGTATGTATGTATGTGCAAGTAAGTGTATTTGCATGTATAGAATGTGTGCGAGTAAGTATGCCTGTATAAGTGAAAGGGACGCTAAGCATAAGGTAGCGTGGCGTCGGGACGCGGCATGGGTGAGCACGCGCGTGCGCGCTTCCTGCGAGGAGCGGAAGCTACGCCAGATGCAACGGGGTCCTGCGCGGCCAGCGCCAGAGCAGAAGAGAGAGAGAGAGAGAGAGAGAGAGAGAGAGAGAGAGAGAGAGAGAGTGGGAGTATGCGGAGCGAAAACGTAGGGGCGGCTGCATCCCCGCAGAGGGTCAGTCTTATGGGAGACCTGGCAGCATGACGACGCAGCCCGTCCCATAGTGTGCAGAAAGCGAGTTTTAGACAATATCCAGACATTTGTATTTCATTCAATAATAGCATTCTTCAATATAAATATTTCACTTATAATATATCAGTGTAACCTCAGTTATTTTTCCCTGCCTAGTGGTCAGAATCCCACAGATATATCTCGAGACGAGCGGCGCGGTGTGCACGTATATATGAATGTATGACAGTAGGAGTGATGACATAGTGGCGGCACGGCGCGCGCATCCCTGTACGCGTGTATAAATGGATTTCATAAATAGGTGTGTATGTAAGTGTTGATGTAAGTTCAGTAGCTCCTTCAGTTCAGTAGACCTTGCTTATACTTATACAATTTTCGAGTCCGACACAATAACGCAACTTCAAACGTATCTGTTAAAAACTTGGAATAATTCCAACATATCATACACTTCAAAAATTTTAGATTCAAACTCGCAAATTTAAGCGTATTCATCTAAAACCATATTGTATAATCATACCGGATTCACAAAACTATTTTGCTAATAAGAAAATACGCAAAATTTATGCGATATTCTCATTCATAATAATCTATTAACCTTTAGACGGCCGGAAAACCAATATATTAGCTCACCCCTTAACCGTGACTTAGTATATGATCAATCAATGGTATAAGATACCATTTATACCAATTTTTGGAGGTCGATTTGTTACTGAAAATCCCGGCCGTCTAAATGTTAAATATATCTATTTTTTTCAACACGTGCATGAAAAAGGGCCTTTTTCATGTATGAAAAACGAATAGAAAATCGTTTTTTTCACGCAGAAGAAACAGTACATTGTACAACTAGGGGCGAAAATGGGCACATTCGTCCCTTGTTGTTCATCGTATTTTTTTTTTTTTTTTTTTTAGGGAAAATCTTAGAAAGACCATAGCATGACCTTGTTTATGGGGTCGTCGAAACAGTCCCATCCGCAATGTGAGGCGTGTGTCGGATTCACACCGACTAAATCCATACTTTTTACGGCCAGATGAAAAACACTCAACCGTTCATGTCCTCGTCAACACCCTCGTTTCCCGCGGTACGACCGTCGAGTAGTGTTCCGGGGGGGGGGGGGGGGCGAAAGGCTTTTACGCCCACTTCTAATTGATGTGGTCGTCATCACGTTTCTTCTTTCTGCGTCGTCCGGGCGGCAACGTCTGGCCATCCTCTGGACAGCCTAAACCCCGACATGGCTCAGTGACCTTCGTCTAGCTACATTTTTATTCCGCTGTTTTACCTTGTTATTGCCTTCTTTTCTCTTCGCCATTTCTAACCTTCTTGAGGATAGACTTTACGTAGTTGTTTACTGCGTTCCAACCCTCCTCCGACGTCAACATAGTTGTCATCATTGACTCAGGTGTCACTCTGGTCTGGAGATAACACTCGAATTCTTCTCGCTCCATTTTGTATCGCGAACAGTCACTGTATGGGACAAGACTACATTAAGTTTCAAAAATAAACTGTGAAATGATTGTTGATCAGATATTATGACTATATTGAAATCTCCTAACGATCAGGTCCTTGTGTGATCTTCTCTCACAAGTTGTCGCCGAGAACTGACGCTCTACACATTAAACGCCGCCGAAAACTCAGGCCCGCTAAAACAAAAACGCTTTCACGAGGACTATCGAAAGGACTCGAAGTAGTGCGCTCGTTCCTCTATATCCATAGCTATACACGCAGTCATGTGCACGCGCGAACGCCTCTCGCCACTCGACTCTCTGGCCTGGCAGTCAGAGATCGGCCCTTTAGCCTCTCGACCAATTTTCGACCAAATCATTCAGAGACGGTGAGATTACGGTAAAAATCCTTTATTATTAACCCGATAACCAAAGTTGTATTAATAAAACGTGAAAAATGGCATAATTTTAACCCAAATTAAGGAAAAGCTCCTTTTTGAAAAAGCACACAGTAGACTGTACTGCATTTTTGTGTCAAAATCACAGATGTACCACAAGCAAAAACTAGGGGGATAAATCTTTTGCTTTCGCCTAGAGGAAGCTTCGTAACAGTAAGATTTTCGGCTTGATCAAAAACAGATTAGAACCGACCATAACGCGAATCATCTCTGTGGCCTTACCGACCCTCAGTAGAGACCACCTAGGACCGTCTTCTACGTCCTTGATCCTCGCGGTACGACCGTCAAGGAATGTCTCGCGGCGGAACAAAAGACTTCTTGAGCTCTTATAATTGATGTGGTCGTCATCTCGTCATCTTTCTGCATTGTCCGGGCGTCTACTTCTTTCTGCATTGCCTAGTCGACTGCTTTTTACGGCATCATCTGGCCATCCTCTGGACAGCCTTAACCCCTACACCTACGTTTTTCTACATCAGATAAGGGAGCACTTGAATGTTCTCAACCCTAGCTCCTACTCTGTGACCTACACACGGTTTGGCATACCTCTCTGACCTTGCGCCTGGCAACATTATTTCGTGGGTTTACAGCTTAGTCTCTTTCTTCTTCCCCCATCGCCTCTCTGGCTTTCTTGAGGATGTTTGCTGTATAATTTCTTACTGCACACCACCCATCCTCCAAAGTCAACATAGCTGTCACGAGAGACTCAGGTTTGAAAAAAGGCATTCTAATTCCTCCCGCTCGCTTTGATACTTTAAGAATTCGCAGAAAACATGCTCAGCTTCTTCATTTGCTTCTATACATACGGAAGCTCGTATGAACGCTCAAAAACTGCGTGAAGTAGTAGTTAACTTCCTCTGTCTTCTTTTAGCTTAGTTATCGATCCTTAGGATGAGACAATGTGTTTATTGCTACTGAAGTACCATCTTTTATTGTCACTCAGCTAGGGTTTTTTCCTTTACGAATTCCCTAATTTATTTCTAAGTGTTGTAACTACCCCGCTGGTTTATTTATATATCTTCTTTCTCTCCATTGCTAGTAGGTTTATAGGCGGCGTGCCTGCTATAGCACACACCGCCCCGTCTGATACCGTGCGGTAGACACAAGCGACCCTCAATGCATTCCTTCGTTCGTGCATACGATTTCACTTTAGGCCCTGTGTGGGCCCACCTGCGTTTGGCATCAATCGTGATAGAGCAGCACCAACTCTTGCTGCTTTGTTTCCTACAATAGCAACATGATGTTTAAACGTCAGTTTTGCATCTATGGTGATGCCCATATATTTAATCGTTTGTTGAGAAACAATCTCATATCCTTCTATAGTCAACGTCATTGTCTTAGTTTTTTTTCATGCTAAATATAAAGATAGACTCTGATTCAGGGCTAGCACGCTCGAGACCTGCCATGATTAGCCACTCATAAATTATTTGAATAACCTCGTTAGCATTTTCAGCCACTTCACCCTTGTCCTTTGCTACTACTACCATGGCGATGCCGTCCGCAAATCCTATAACCTTTGCCCTTTTGGGTAGTTCTAGCCATAGAACTCTATCGTACGTAATGTTCCAAATTGAAGCTAATCATCTTGACAGGGCGTTCAAGTCGGCCCGCGCATCACAAGATGCGGATGCAGGTGGCGGAACCCTTCGTGGGATCTACTTACGCTAGCGTCTAATGCAGCATGACCAGCGTGATAGCAGCTTACCTACACGAACGTCGGGAACAACAACTACAGCGTCTCGCGTTCAAGGTGACATATGCCACTCAAATCAAAGACCCTGACAACGGTGTTACACTACGGGTTCCACAGCTAAGGCTTATCTTAGTTGTCTACAAGCAAAAGGTTTGCTTGCATATTGCAAGAGTTTAAATTCCGCGGCTATCTACTCCGGCAGTCTGTCCCACCGTAACCTATAGTACTACGTGCAAGCAGGCCATCGGGCCGCGGTAGCTAGGGAGAGCAGAATGGTGGCTGCGTCTCCTAAGCACTTGAGCTGGCACTCGCCTGCCCCGACTGCTCCTAGACGTACGTGTTCCTGCTTTGCCCAGTGACAATTTTCAGCTTCAACTTCGCTCTCTAGAGAATCATTTATCTTGGTGAAGGTTAATGAGTCGCACGTCTCTTCGGTCGAATCCGTCTCGCGGACAAAGCTGATCCACGTTTCGGTTTCGCTGACGTTAACGGATATCTCTAATGTGCATAGAATACCTTACGATCGCTGTATCTCTCTTCTCTCTTTCAATTTCGGTCTCTTATGTCTTTCGGTTTAGAAAAAAGGTCTATCTCGAGTAATGTCATTTATGGGTTATCTTATCGATAGAAAATAACTCGAGACAGGAGCCACCGATTTGAACGAAATTTTGGTGACTTATAGCTGACTAAATGTAGATTAGAGAAAAAATAATAATGATTCTCGAATCAACTTTTATAACCTGCAAATATTTCACGGCACCTGCCTTATTCATTCTTTCATCTAAACAAATATTTTACGTGCAATCGAATAATTGATACCGATCAACATCATTTTTTACACGTATCGACTACAATATAGAACATTATTAAACCATCTACATGTTTTGAATCATTCATGGTGCTATTCAAGCCCCCTTCCATACGTAGGTATATGAATCCATACATACTTACACACATACACGTAGATAGTAGGTTGACAACACTGTCTATTAAAGTGAGTTCAGGTTGAGCGGCTCGCGCTGTGCAAACTCGCTAAAATTAAAAAAATTGCAGACTGAATGTAAAAATCGGATGATGGTCCCAGTATTGTTTGAGTAACAAATTATAAATAATGAAAATTGAATTTGTATAATATGATTTGTTCTCTCAAACTGAATATAATAAACTTTTAAAAGTAATGATAATTAATTAATTAATGTTTTATTGAAAAGTGTCATTATATTACACTACACGTATATAGAAAAAAATTATTTACGTAATTGTTTAATCCG